>VMDO01000250.1:79589-355908 GCA_007922755.1 Pedetes capensis | reverse complement strand
GGGGGAAACATAGAGGAGGGTAAAGGGTAACCTATATGTATAATGCTTATCAAACTGCATATATGAACATTGTCGCAACGAAAAGCATGTCAAAATGAATCACATTATGATGTACATTAAAAATTTCTAATAAAAAAAATAATAATAACTAGAATAAACAAAATGGTAGGAATAAGTCCTTACCTGTCAATAATAAACTTGAATAGTCTAAATTCTCCAATTAAAAACACAGACTGGCTGAATAGATACAAATATAACTCAACAATGTGTTGCCTCCAAGAAACTCACTTCACAAGTAAATACACACATAGACTGAAAGGATGGAAAAAATAATATTCCAAGCAAATGGAAAACTAAAATGAGCAAGGGTAGTGATACTTATATCTGACAAAGTAGAGTTTAAGACAAAAAGTGTAAGAGACAAACAAAGTTACTATATAGTGATCAATAGATGAATTCAATAAGAAGATACAATGATTGTAAATGTATGTGAGCTGGGGTTTAGCTCAGTTGGTAGAGTGTTTCTTTGCACTGAGGACTCAGGTGCAATCCCCAGCACTTGAAAAAAGAAATAAATGGTGAGAGGGGAGGAGAGAAGAACATGGCAATCCACTCCTGAAGCAATCCCTAAACAATCAACCATTGAAAATTCTATGAGGGTCACTGTGAGTCAGACCTGATTTGAAGGCACTTAACAACAATAACAATGTAATCTATATGAACCTAGTGTCAGAACACCAGGTTTATAAAACAAATACTATTAGAGTTAAAGAGAGAGATAGGCTCCAACATACTACTGTTGTTGTTGTTGTTGTTGTTGTTGTTGTTGTTGTTGTTAAGTGCTGTCAAGTTAGGTCCAACTCATAGCGACCCCCTCATAGAGTTTTCAATGGCTGTTTCAGGATTGTTTTAGGAGTAGGCTGCCATGACCTCCTCCCATAATATAATACTAGTGAGGGATTTAAACATTTAAACTTTCATCAATGGAAAGATCATCTAGACCAAAAATAAAAATCAGTAAAGAAATGTTGTTGTTGTTAGGTGCTGTTGAGTTGAGTCCAACTCATAGCGACCCTATGTACAGCAGTTCTTAACACTTCCTGATTCTGTGCCGGGCACATGATCTTATTTATGTTTAAGCCCGTTGTTGCAGACACTGTGTCAATCCATCTGATGGAGGGTCTGATGGAGGGTTTTCCTTTTTTTCGCTGACCTGCCACTCTCCCAAACATGATGCCCTTCTCCAGAGATTGATCTCTCCTGACTACATGTCCGAAATATGTAAGACACAGTCTGGCCATCTTTGCTTCCAAGGAGCACTCTGGTTACACTTCTTCTAGAATAGATCTGTTGGTTCTTTTGGCAGCCCATGATATATTCAATAGACGTCTCTAGCACCATAATTCAAAAGCATCAATTCTTTTCCTGTCTCCTTTGTTCAATGTCCAGCTTTCACAACCATATGATGGGACTGAAAATATCATGGCATGAGTCAGACGCACCTTCTTCAATGTGACATCTTCACTTAAACTTTATTATAGATTGTTGTCGTTGTTAGGTGCTTTTACGTCAGTGTCTGACTCATAGTGACCATAGGTACAACAGATGAAACACTATTGTTGTGCTTCTCTCCTACGCATAGGGTTTTTAATGGCTGCTTGTGTTTGGGAATGGGTTGCTGGGTCTTTTCACATATTATAGATTAAATGGATTTAATAGACATTTATGGAACATGCTGCCCAATAGTTTTAGGATACATATTCTTCTCATCAGTGCATGGAACTTTCTCTAGAACAAATTATATATTAGGCTATAAAAGAAATCTCAACAAATTAAAAAAGAAAACCAGAAATCATATTGTAATCTCTTCTGATCACAATGGAATAAAATTAGAATTCAACAAGAAAATAAATTTCAAAAATATGTGAATGCAGGGACACTGGACAACACACTTTATAATAAACAATGGGTCATAAGGGAAGTCAGAAGGGAAATTAAAAAGTTTTTCAAGACAAATAAAAATGGTAACACAACATACCCAAACTTGTAGAATATAGAAAAAGCAATACTAAGAAGAAAGTTTATAGCAATGAGTGTCTACATTAAAAAGTATATTTCAAGTAAACAATTTAATGGAAACTTACAAGGACTTAGAGGACCAAGAATAAACCTAACTCAAAATTAATAGAAGGAAATAAATAACAAAGATCAGAACAGAAATAAACAAAATGGAGACTAAGAAAGCAATATAAAAGACCAATGAAACAAACACTGATTTATTTGAAAATATAAACAAACCTTTAGCTTTGACAAACCTTTAGTCTGAAGAAAGAAAGAAAGAAGAAATCCTAAATAAAGATTAGAAATGATAAAGAAAATGTTACAATTGGTACCACAGAAAAACGAAAAATCTTTGGGGATTATTATGAAAAATTATATGCTAATAAACTGGAAAACCTAAAAGAAATGGATGAATTTCTACATACATATGACTCACAAAAATTGAACCATGAGGACATAAAATACCCATATCAAGAAATAACTAATTAAATTGATACAAAAATTTCAGTAATAAAAAGTTTCTCCAAAGCAAAAAGTCCAGGATCAATGGCTTCACTTCTGAATTTTACTAAATTTTTAAAGAACTAACACAAATTCTTCTCAAACCATTCCACAGAATTTAAAGGGAGGGAACCCTTTCAAACTCATTCTATGAGGCCAGCATTGTCTGGTTACCAAAACCATCAAGGACACAATGCAGAAAAGGAAACCATAGATCCATATTCCTGATAAACACAGATACAAAATTTCACAACAAATTACTAGCAGATAGAATTCAACTGCACATCAAAAAGATCATTCACCATGACGAAGTTGTTCTCATCTCAGGAATGCAAGGATGGCTCAACATACACAAGTCAATACACATAATACAGCACATCCACAGAATGAAGAATAAAAATCAGATGGTGATCTCAATAAATGCAGAGAAACAGTTGATAAAATTCAACATCCCTATGTTATAAAATCCCTCAACAAATTACGCCTAAAAGGATCATATGTCAACATAATAAGGGTTATAGATGACAGATTCACGGTCAAAATAATACTGATAGGGGTAAAACTGAAGGCATTTCCTCTGATCAGGAACAAGACAATAAAGTCTATTCTTACTACTCTTATTCAATATAATACTAAAAATTTTTACCAGAACAGTTAGGCAAGAGAAAGAGATAGTAGGTGTACAATTAGAAAGAGAGGAAGTCAAACTATCCCTATTTGCATGTGATCATTCTATATAAGGAAAAACCTAAAAACTCTATCAAAAGACTATTAGGACAGGTAAATGAATTCAGCAAACTAGTAGGATACAAAATCAACCTACAAAAATCTACAGCTTTTCTACCAATAATGAATTTGCTGAGAAAGAAATCACAAAAGCAATCCCGTTCACTATAGCTATAAATAACCTCCCCAAAACAACAACAAAAAACCTAGGAATAAACATAAACAAGAAAGTGAAAGATCTTTACGATGAAAATTACAAAAACACTTATGAAAGAAACTGAAGAAAACACAAAATCATGGAATGATCACTCGTGTGCATGGATTAGAAAAATTAGTATTGTTAAAGCCCTCATATTACCCAAAGTGATCTACCTGATTTCAAGACATACTACACAGTCATATTAACCAAAACAGTGTGGACTGCCATAAAAACATACATATAGATCAGTGGAACAGAACAGAGATCCCAGAAATAAACCCAGACATCTATAGCCAACTGATTCACAACAACAAAAACATTCATTGGAGAAAGGATAGACTCTTTAATAAATAGTGCTGGGAAAACTGAATATCCATATGCAGGATACTGAAACTTGACCCCTATTTTTCACTCTGTAAAAAAAAATCAACTCAAAATTAATAAAAAAAACTAAATGTAAAATCTGAAACTCTGAAACTACCACAAGAAAACACAGGGGAAACACTTCAAGACATTGGTACAGGCAATCATTTCCTGGATAAGACCCTCCAAACATAGGAAGCAAGAGTACAAATGGACAAATGGGATCACATCCAACTACAAACTTTGGCACAACAAAGGAAATAATCAACACAGGGAAGAGAAAACCCACAGAATGGGAGAAAGTATTTTCCAACTATTCATCTGACAGAGGGTTAATATCCAGAATATATAAGAAACTCAAAAAACTTAAAAACAAAAAACACCAATAATCAAATTAAAAATGGGCAAATTATTGGAATAGACACTATTAAAGAAATACAAATGGCCAACAAATGTAGGAAAAATTGCTCAATATCATTAATCGTTTGGGAAATGCAAATCAAAACTACAATGAGATACCATCTTATCTCAGCTAGAATGGTTACTATCAAAAAACCAAAAAACAGCAAGTGCTGGTGAGGATGTAAAGAAAAAGGAATTTCATACACTGTAGGTAGGAATGTAATTAGTATAGCCATTATGGAGAACAGTGTGGAGGTTCTTCAAAACTCTAACAATAGATCTACCATATGATATAGCTCTCCCACTTCTGGGTATAAAACCAGAGAAAATGAAATCAGCAGACCAAAGAGATACCTGCATGCCCATGTTTATTTTGGCACTATTCACAATGGCTAAGGTATAGAATCAGTCTAAGTGCCCCTCAACAGATGAATAAAGAAAATGTGGCACACATAAACAATGGAGTACTGTTCAGACATAAAAAAAATGAAATCTTATTTGCAGGGAAATGGATGGAAGTGGAGGACATTATGTGAAGTGAAATGAACTAGACACAGGAAGACAAGTACTGCATATACTCTCTCATAGGTGAAGCTAAAAAAGGTAGACCTGGAAGTAGTGATTACTAGGTATTGGGAAAGGTGTGGGAGGAGGGAAGAAAAGGGATGGTATTTAATCAGTGCATACTACATATGTCTATGGAAATAACACATTGAACCTCATTAATGTATACAATTAATATGTCAATAAAAATGTTAAATAGAAAAATTATAAAATGCAGTTTAATTTCACATGAAGTGAAACTAGTTACCATTCCCTTTATCTTTAGGAAAAGCAAGGCTCACCCTCCTTAAAACCTCTGGAGCAGGATATTTGTATACATAGGTATAAATGCATTTGTACCATAACTTCTGCGTGCCTTACACATGGTCATAAGCTGTCACCAATGAAGATCAGAGTGTGATGTCTTTAGGATTGGGTGGCATGGCCAGGGCCTTCGATGGAGGCAGAACCATCCCGATCAGCTCCCAGACCTTCCTGCCTATACTTTCTGTCTCTGATCTTGGAATTTCAGAACTGATCTTTTCTTACCCAGTTCCTGATCTCACCTGCTGCAGTCACTGTTTTTCCTCTATGCTTATGGCCTTAGCTCCACTGAAATATTTCGTCAGTGTCTGGCCTCAACTGTGTTCAATTTTTGGCTTCATCATTTATTTCTTGGAGCTAACACTCCAGAGACTTGCTCTGCAGGGCTCCAAGTTTAGGCTTTTTTTCTTGTCATTTATCCATCTTTTGCACAGCAGTTACATGTACTCTACTCTTTGTTCTTCAAATGCACACAAGAAGCTGGTGAGAAAAACCAATTTGGATGACTGCCCTCTACTTTGAGAATTCCTCTAGATGCATTCATTTGAATGCTGGTCATTTAACAGCATCTCTGATTTGAATGCCGGTCATTTACCAGCATCTCTGGTTTAGTTCTTTATCTTGGTATGACTTTTCATTTTACTCCTTGGCTTGGGATACTGGCCTTGACTTTGGCATTTGTGCTCCTTCTGGGCATAACTTCCAGTCTTACTTGCTCTCTAGACACTGCATCCTCTGATGAGATACACCTCACTCCAAGCCCTGTCTTTCTTCTTGGGACACTTAGGACACTTAAAGGGCTGGCTGGGTATTTTTTTTTTTTTTTTGGCCTGACTTTAACAAGGTATATATATATGGCTTGGAGGAAGGGGTTCCACGAAGGAGGGTATTTAGATCACAGTCTGACAAAGGGCTCCTTGTCATCTTTTCTCCTCCTACCTTTTGCACCTCCATAAAACATGGATCTATACCATGATACAGAAGCACAGTAACCTCAGGAATCCTTTCTTTCCTGCTTCCCTTTCTATATTTAGAGACAGGCAAAATACCTGTACTTTTAGGCACAGTAAAGTCCTTACAATGTTGACTCTGAAACTGACTTATGTTATTCATTTATTCAAGAAATACTTATGGATCATCTCTTACATGCAAGGCACTGAGGACATAATAGTAAGAAAGACCTGCCATGGTAGGGTCCCCAGTAGGAGATAACTGCAGTTTTAAGAATCTTAAAAAAATATAACTTCCTCAGGATATCCTATCTTTTATCCACAATTTGTGAAAAACATTTTCAATATTTCACATACACTCTTTAATTTTATTGCTTTCCTTCAGAATTGAAGACATGGTTGATGGACTTGAGTTCAATGACAATGCAAGGCTAGTTTTATTCCATTTTCAGAATGCATCATAATTTCCTTTATTTTCTCAAGTATATTATGAGTTATAAGATCCATTCTTCTAATTACTTTTGTTGTTTTGGTTTGTCACTCTTTTACAAAACCAATAAAGGCAAAATACAATAAAATCCTCAAACAATTACATAAACACTGCTGTACAAACTGTGTGGCTGGCTGGCATTTGGTTTCTGAAAGGGAGTTTAGAGGGGTCAGTGTTTAATGTATGAAAGTAAAGATGATTTGAAAGTTGAATATGTGAAAATCATGATGGCTTGGATCTGAATGCCTTTTATCTGACCATTATGGCTTTTGTAATCAGCATAATTTTGGCAAAAATATAGACTTCCAGCTGCTTCAAGTCACAGATGTATTTTTTTCTGGGTTGTTCTAAAAATATGTACAGACTGTTTTCTTAAGAATTAAATCAGAATTCTCTTGATGGATTTTTGCTTTGATTTGGAATCCTTTGGTTCAGACTGTTTGCAAGAGTGAATTGGATGCTAACATAGTCTGGAAGAAAACTTCCAGAGCCAGCAAACAAGCAGCTCTTGCTGTCTCTTCCCCTCCACTTGTTATTTCACAGTGTGTGCCCAGTCCTGAAAGTTCATGCAGAACAAAATGTGCCTGGCTGTTTAAAGTGTGTGGGGAAGGAGGAGAGAAACTCCTCTATATTTAAGGAGCTCTCTTTGAGGGGAGAGAGTGTGGGAAGACCTGTGGGCAAGGCAGAGAGCTCAGGCGCAAGGTCATATATTAAGGAGAAAATTTAAATTGTCAATGCACCATTCTTCGTATGTAACATCATCTATGAGTTCTTCCCAGGCAGAGACTGCTTCTTATTTGTCCAATTTCTGCCCCTTTAGGGACCAGTGGAAACAGGAGTTGGATTCCCACCCCAAGGCTACCTGAGATAGCAGAGGACCCTGCACATGGAAAGCTCAGACTCAGCATCCAGAGACAACAAGAGAACAGATGGAAGAGGACGAGTGGCTGGGACTAGGGGACAGAACAAAAGCTTTGGAGCCAGCAGGCCTGGGTGCAAATCCCAGCTATGCTGCTTGGACTCTGATTTTGAACAAGTCAGCTACTTTCTGCCCTGAGTTCAGGTGCTTCTCTCACCTGTCAAATGAGGATAACAATAGCAACTGCTTCATATGGGGGTGTAGCATTAAGTAAAACAAAGTGTATCAAATGTCTCACATAGTGCTATATGCCTAGAGGGCATTCAATAAGTCAGAGTTAGTAAGAACAATGATAACACAGCCCACAGAGGCTGGATTAAAAAGTAAGTGTTAATGGGCAGTAAATGAGAGATATCCTACTTCATAACAAGTCATGGAGTGTAAGTTAAAACCATAATTGTTATGTCTACAAGACTGGCGAAAATAAAAGAAGGGAATCTTCAGTGCTGGCGAAGGGGAAGGAAAATGAGGACTCTTGCACACCAACAGGAGAGTGAATGCTTATGACTTATTTGGGAAACAATCAGCTAACATCTACTATTATTGAAAAGCCTTCAGCCATACCATCCTGGTGTCTGATCCTGTCTGATCTTGGAAGCTAAACAGGGTTGGGCCTTGTTAGTCCTTGGATGGGAGACAATCTGGGAATACCAGGTACTATAGGCCTGGGGGAAGAAGTTGGCAGCCCACTCCAGAAACAACCAGCCATAGAAAACCCTATGAATAGCAGAGAAGCACTGACAATAGTGCTGGGCATGGCACAGTGTTGGGGAGTGTTTTGTTCTCTTGTACATAGGTTCACTATAAGTCGGACAGGACTCGATGGCACCTAGAAAGAACATCACTGAAAAAGATACATACTCTTTGATTTAATAACTCTAACTCTGGGAACTCATTATAAATAAATAGTAATAGATAAGCAAATATATGTATTTATAACTATTTATAATAGCAGTAGTGGAAAAACTGAAAACAGCCTAAATGGCCATCAGTATCAGCAAAATTGAGGTAGAGCTATATTTGAGAAGGTACCCATATATATTAAGTAAAATAAAAAAGTATTTTTATTATAAAAATACCTAGATATACAGATAGATAGCTTCATCGATATAAATATGATATAAAGTTGGGAATGATATATACCAATCTACTAAGGGCAGTTACCAAATTTAGGGTTTAGAAGGTAGGATGAAAAAGGACCAATATTCATTTTTTTGTTTGTTTCTATACTAAGTGGCAGGTTTGTTTGTTTTTTTTCAGTATTATTTAAATAATAAGAAAGGGAAGAAGAAGGGAAGGTAAAGAGAATTAAGGAGGGAGGGAGTAAGGAAGGAAGGAAAGAAGGAAGAAAGGAAGGAAGAAAGGTAGGGAGGAAGGGAGGGAGGAAGGAAGGGAGAGGAGGGAGGGAGGGAGAGGGAGGAGGAAGGAGGTAGAAGGGCCAAGATGGAGCAGCAGGAGTCTCCTTTGTATCTCAACACACAGTGTAGGACTCAGGGTATGCAGTAGGTACTTAGTAAATACCAAGCCAAAATGTTGTTGTTGTTGTTAGGTGCCATCAAGTCGGTATCCGACTCATAGCGACCCTCACAGGGTTTTCAATGGCTGTTTCGGGATTGCCTTGGAAGTGGATTGCCAGGTCCTTCTCCCATTTTTGCAGTGCTGGGAATTGAACTTGGGACCTCAGAGACTACAGTGCAGTGCTCTACCAAATGAGCTAAATCCCAGCCCTCCAAGCTAAAATAGTGATTGATTATTGTATGACCAGTAAAGCAATCATAACAAAGATTATTACTTTATTTGCTCTTTAAAAATAGCCGTAGATTGTGTGGCCACTGCAGGAGGCCTGCATTCAGGATCCTGGGAGGCAGGAAGGACCCAGGCCCTGGACAGCTTGTTCTGTGCTCTGGTTGGAAGGTTTACACAAACTTTCAGCACATGGTGACCTGGGCCTCTTAGGTCCAGATGTTGGAGCTGACAGGAAAAGCCCAGTTGTGAAACTGTCCTCAGAGTTGAAAGGGCTGAAGCCAAATGCTACCCTGTGCTTGCCAAAGCCAAGAAATTGCAAAATGCACATAATTATACAAACTCAAGAGAAACCAAATGTTCTTCCTCCTAGTGTTATCAAAAGAAGTTCCAGCTTAGGAATTAAGATAGCACCAAGTGACAGTCCTAGATTTTTAACAACCCAACAACTGCCTACGTTTCTAACTTCATGGATGCCAGTTTTAAAAAGATGTAGTTTCATAAAATTTCAGTCCTCCCTTGAGGGATCTCTCAAAGCGCTCAAGGCTCCAAGACTCAGAGTCTATGTGTAAAATGGGTTTCTAAATCAATTTAAACGTCAAAGCCACTCTCCGTGCCCCTCACGGAAGAGTTTGTTTAAATGGACAAATTTTGGACACTTGAGATAATGCTCTAACTTAGAAGGACACAACAAACTTTGGTAGAAATAGTGGGGAAAGAAGTTGAAAGTAGGAAGAAAGCAGGGAAGGGAGTAGGGCCAGAGCTGAGGAAGATGCATTTGCCAAGGCAGCCTCAGGAGACAGAGAGCTGAGCCAAAGGACACCCATGCTTGGAGAGAAGCTCCGTGTCTGCAGAGGGCCGAGGCAGTGGAGTGGGAGGTGGAGGCTGTGTGGGGAGCCTTGGGCACGAAGCCAGCAGGCAGTGACCAGATGGCAGGACTCTGAGTGTGAGAAAAAGGGACAGCATCTCTGGTGTGTGGGCCATGCAGGGAAGCCCTGCAGAAGAGAGGGGCTGGGGATCAGAACTGAGCTAATAAATTGCAGAATAAGACTATGTTTGAATCTTGATTTACTTTACCCACTTTAAACCACAATTTGGGGCTCTGTGTTTAATACTGATTTAAAGCATGCTTAGAGCATCAGCAGATTGCAATGAGACTCCACCATCATTTGCCCCTGGCTGCCAGTAATTTCTTTCTCGCTATGGCAGCTGGACGTATCGTGAGACTCTTTGTGCATTAGGCTCTTCCTGTATTGAGGATAATTTCCTAAGAATAGATTCTGAGAAGTGGAACAAGTGGGTCAAAGGATAGGAACATTTTTATGTGTCTTAATATACAGTGGAAAGCATTTGGAAAGTGAAATTGCTTTCCAAAAGGTTGGTTGAACCCAATCACTTTTATTTCAAACAAGATTTTATGGGTGATTATGTAGGGCTTTTAATGAGATGGTTTGGCTCAGAAATGATAGCACAAAACCTGACATTTATTTTGTGCTAATCATAGCTTCTCTAGCCACTATCTTATTTAATCCTCACAACAACCCAGTGCGGCAGACGTTGTTATCCCTTGTTTATAGAAGAGGGGACAAACTCAGAGAGATTAAGTACTTTCCCCAGGTCACGTGGTTAGTTGAATGGCAGGGGCACTATTTGAACTCAAGCCTGACTTCAAAGCCCTACACTTCCCTCCACGTTGTGCTGCTTCCATTTGTTTCAAAAATAGGCACCAAGGGACAATGACATACAGGGGAGCTTCAGAAAGCTACAAGTGATAAGCTGATCCTTCATAGACGACACCTTTGATAAGAAAGTTTATTTTCTGAAGAAGTACATTTTATTTCAGAGTGAAATGAGTTGGTTTCTTATTATCATATTCTGTTCATTTCCACCACCACTTACCTTAATTCAGACCCTATCACTGTACCTTCAACCACAAAATAGTCTGTAAATTGTCTTCCTGTAAGATCTCTGTAGTCTAGAATGAAACAGGCAGGCTCGTCCTAAACATGAGCTCAGGAATCACCTGCTAAAAACCTGGACCCCCACCATGCTATCTCATGTTTACAAGTATCTTAAAACCTTCCTTGGCTAGCATTTTCAATAAAACCATATATAAATACTGGTGCTGAACATCTTTTAGGACCCCAAACCAAATGTTCCACTGAGAATTCCTATTGTGGCATGTGCTTAGTACCCAGGGATTTAAAGCAGGCTGGCCCTATGAGGTAGGGTCTAGGTTCTGAAGGTTGACTAGAGTGTAATAGTCTATCCAAAGATGATTAAAGAGGAAAGACTCAATGGGATGGGTTTAGGTACCAAGAGACTGTATCATCTGGCTAGTGGCTGGTAATTCAGTGATGGAGGCAAATAGCTTGGGGTTCTAATCCCAACCTTAGCACTTACTGGTGGCATGACCTTGGACCTGAATATCTTGAACCTCAATTTCCTCATCTGCAAAATCGGGATAAAAACAGTGCCAAAAGGGTTATTTTGAGGAAGAGAGGAGGTAGAACATGTAAGATCTCACACAAGGTCTGGGTTAGTGTTAGCTTTACTTCTGTAGGCTTGAGTGGGAATTGAAAAATAAGCCCCACAGGTCAGAAAATTAGAATCAAGGTCTTGGAGCCTGAGCAGGGCTGAGAATGGGAAACAGAGTCTAGGAGTCAAGTTGAGACAGGGTACAAGGGGTGGGTACAGAGCAGGCAGGTGTGGGTGTTGGACAAGTAGCATGGTCAGCTGTGGACAGGCTGGTTGGAGAGTGTGGCAGAGATATGCTGGTCCTGTTTCAAGGCATTAGTGACAGAAAATATTATTCACAACATCTCAATCCCTACCATTTTCACCCAATCTGAATTCCTTCCCCAAAATGCCCTATCGCCTCCAACCCAAATCCCATCTGCCCCACGACATCAGGGAGCAATCTCTATTCTTCTGTAAGCCTCTCCTGAACTTCACTGTTCCTTCCCCCCACCAATTATAGAGGAGCCCTCCCTTGTTCATACGCTTCTGGCAATTATTCTTTTTCACAACTCACTTGGCAATTAACCACATACTGTCTTGTGATGCATTTACTGTTATTGACTTGAACAGATAAAAATATCTCTTATGCCTGTTTAACTTGTCACGTGTCTGGCTTGGTTTTCTGAAAGGGGAGTTGAAAGGACAAGCTAAGAATCACCAATGGGTGGAGAACTTCCAGAAAGAAACAATAATAAATATAAACAGGCTTATGTGGTATTCAAATTCATTTTGCATGTATCATATTTGATCCTTATACAACTTGGGGAGGTAAAATATTATTATTATTAATTCTTTAGCTCAATAACTTTATTGACTTTAAGGTCAAATGCTAAATATGGTATTGAAAGGTTTCCAAGTCTTCTTCATATCATGTCAGATCAGTTGGGCTGATATAAATAATAAGGGCCCCTTACAATGTGAACATCTGTTCTGATCTTAAGAAGTGGCCTGTCTGACAAGGCAAATGTTTCTCATCCTGGGTCCAGAGAAGGATGTGCAAAAACCACAGAATGACCACAAAGACAGAGGCAGATGGAAGAGGTATAGGAAAGTTCTACTCCCCTGGCCCAGGCTAAGAGCTGCCGGATACCCTGTGTTGGAGGGATTGATAGTTAATTTCAACTTTACCCTGCAGTGATGCTCTTATGATACTTGGGACCACGGTGTAGACATTCTATTTGGAATTCTGTTCTATTTGGAAAACTGTATATGATTCACTCTACCATGTAGGTTAATGTTTAACTAAAACTTTCACTGAACCACTTCCTAGTCTGTTATTGTTCCTTCAGGAAAATGGCTGCAAGATTCCATAAGTGAGTTATGGGAGCAGCCAAGTCTATGTGAGAAAGACTCTTTGGGAGAAAGAAGTGGTGGGCACAGACAGCCAAGGCTGGTAGTAAAGGGACAGAAAATGTATCACTTATCTATAAGACATATAGATGGATACTGGATGGTAAAGGATGAGGCATATGCCATCTGCAAAACTGTAGACTAAACGCTGTAGCCAACAGTAATGAACAATGGTTCTAATATTTAAGATAAAATGATTGGTTTTGCTCCTGAGGGTTTTACAGGTAGACCCTGTGAGAAGAAGGATGTGTGACAACTATGTTCGCTTGATGGGAAAAATTCAGAGAAAGCATGTGCTTTGCATTGGCATAGGTACAAGGCCATATCTAAGTAGGAAAGCCTCATTGCTAAGACAGCTATGCAAGACATTTGTGGGGGCCAGTAAGGGTTATCTTTCCTATTCATAAGAGCTGGCTGTGAAGGGTGGTGGAGCAGAGTGTGCTGATGAAAGGTTTGGGATCTCCCTGCTGTACCTTCCTATTGACTTTCAGCATCTGGGGCTCCTGTCTCCTATGAGCCACATAGGTTGAAGAGCTTGAGGACACACAGAGACAAGACTGTAGCTACAGGCTGCATTGACCAGAGCTTGCAGAGACCCCAGAGGCCAGTAGGACAAACAGTCTCATTGTTTTCTTACCTTGCCTGGCTAGCTCTCAGGAATTCCTAGGTGGAGAATGGTCTTAGGGTGAGGGAAGTGCCAGTTTCCCAGGGCTGGGTGTGTAACGTTGCAAGAACCACAGTAGTTTGGGGTAAAGCCAGTCAGAGCCAGGGATGACAAAAGAATGGTTGGCACAGCTGTGATGTGTGCCATGACAGTGACTCTTGTACTCACAAGGTGATATTTTGTCTTCCTGGCTGGCCTGCTGGGGATAAGAAGCACTCCACCCTGCTTTACTCTTGTGGTCCCTCAAGTATTTGATGCTTTGAGGGTAACAGCAATTAATGATGATTGTAACAGTCATGAGTCATTAATTTATCAATTAATAAATTAATCTCTTGTCTCATTCCACAAAGGATTGGAGGCAGGAGCTATTAGTAACATTTATCATGGCAACCAAAAGAAAATGATGATGGCATTGCAAGGAGCCAAATGGTAATTGCAATCATGATTGTAATAGCTGTAAGTTAGTAGATCGATGCCAAGTGCAATGACTGTTTGGAGAAAGAATTTATGTTAATAGATCAATGAGAAAAGAGACTTAGGGAAGGGAATCTTCAAAGGAGCAGAGATTACATAGATGGAAGAATGCCAGGGATGAAGATGGATTGAAGTGATTGTAAAATGAAATCATTTTTTTGTTGGGTGTTTGCATTTTGGACATTGGACTATCCATCCCATCTAATCCATCAAATCACCTCTGGAACTATAAGCAGCTCTTTCTTGTCTTCTTTCCCTTTTGGATCTAATTATTTACCTGAGTCCCCCAATTTTTTTTTTTTAAATCTTGCTACGTAGCTCAGGCTGGCCTGGAACTTTCTATGTATCCTAGGCTTGTCTTGAACTCTCAATCCTCTAGAATTCTGGGATTATTGGCATGCACCATCATGGCCAGCTCCAAGTATAAGGTTTAACTGGCGCTTTTTCTGACTTCTTTGTGGCATTGGATATGTGGTTATAATCCTCGGGAAGTACAGTTTTAGGACAAACTGCACCCAAGGACTCATGTGGGAATGTCAAGGGATATTACTTATGATATATATGTGGTACTTCAGCTTCTACAGGACCACTTATAATTCATTTATATTTATTATAGTACTTGGTCTAATGATCCATTTTCCTATTTTATAGGTATGGACCCTAATGATCAGGTTATTAAAGTGACTTTGAGTTCCTAGAACCAGTAAGTGACAGGGCTGACAAAGTGGGAAGAGCCTATGTTCTAAAATTGGATCTCCATTTTAATACTAACTCCACAACTTGCCAGCTATGTGACCTTGGGTACTTTACTTACCCTCTCTGAGCCAAAGTTCCCTCATCTATAAATGCAGGTAATAACCCAGAGTTTACAAAGATGTTAGAGGCATTAAACATCACACCCAGTGGCAGTTGGTAGGTACACAATAAATGCTCATTCCTTTCCCTTCTCGTTCAGAGGGCTGAGATAGAACAAATGCTAACTATGATACCAGAATAATAGGGAAGAAAGCTTATTGGCTCTAATTAGATCTTAAAAACATGTCAACAATGGTGGCATATTAACCAGCCATCATGTCTGCTAGCAATACTTACGGTTCAAGTAAGATTTTGTGCAATAAAGGGTGTATGTCTCTAATTGCACAGCAAGTTGTATTCTGTGAACAGTGCTAAGCATAAGGGGGTGGGGAGGGAATAGCTCTTCTTTGGCTTCTTCTGCAAGGAACACTGAGACTATCTAATTAGCATGCCTGGTGTCTCCAAAATTGAATTCAACCTAAGAGTATGCTATTAAAGGCTCCCACATTAGACAGGAAAGTAATTTGAAATGACTGAGCTATCTGCACAAACACCTTAATGTTACTCTAATGGGCCCAGAAAAAGGATGACATCAAATATAGTTAAAAGGAATTTAAGTTTAATTGCTGCCTAATAAAATTATTAGTACATTTTCCTAACCATAAAGCCACTTCACAGTCATGGATAAGATTTTGCAATTTAATAAATGATCAAGCATAGTTTGCTGCTGTAGGTCCTTATTTATTTTGTTATATTCTTCCCTTGCAGAAATAATAGATTGGATGCCAACTAATTGCTGGTCTCTCAACACCTGTGCTCATTTGAGGTCATGGCCTTTGCTCAGAAGAGCCAAAGCACACAAAGTCTCACTGTCCATGGTGGAGGCTGAAGTCTTTTCTATTTTTCAGTGAGCACTGGAGTGTGTTGACCTGACAGGGTCACTGCTAGTGGATACAATACCTTTGTGAAAGTTAAAAAAAGGAGACTTCTATGGACAGCAAAATTAGTCAGATTAGAAAAAGACACCCCTTTGAGGGCAACCAGCTTGATAAGCAGAATGAAGACTGGATTTCAGATCCCATTTGCCTCCTCTGCTTGGTGGCTTTGTGCAGTATACAAACTATATAAACTTACACGGCAGTCCAGAGAAATGAGGTCCCTGCCACTGGAGGCATTTAAGCTGAGGTTGGGAGACTGCCTGCCAAGGATGTGATAAAAGAGGTCTCTCATTGGATGAGAAATTGGACTGAGTTATTGGTGTTTGGAAATTGTACATCACGACTTCAGATTTAAGCATTGATCTTACACAAAGATGAAGTGGTCATGACTAGAACGTAGGCTCCTGAATCTGAACCCTTATTCATTTAACCCTGCTGGGGTGTTCTCTACAGCTCTTTCTGACATGATTGTGCCTTGAAAGTATATTACCCTCACATGCCTATTCAAATGTGATTTTCAGAGAGTACTGGACTTGGAGGCGTATGAGTAACTATCAGAAATAGTGGTTGAGCTCTCTGGAAGAGAGAAGTCTCACAGAGAGAAATCAAGGGGTGTATAAGAGAGTTTAAGAGTGTCAGTGATCCCTCTCCATTTGGCAGATATGGGAGAACAAATGTGAGCTGAAACAGAACATAGGCATTTCTAGAACTTTCTGGAGTCTCTCAGCCACTTACAAGCTGACATTTATTTTTAACTGCCAGTTAGTTCATAGACAGAGTCATCACATTTCCCAGACACTCCTTGACAGCTCTAATACTCTCATGTTCAACACAGTTTTGTCCTTCCATTAAAAAGTAACTGAAATCCATATCTATATTAAATTTTATTAAAAACAAACTTTATGAGAGTTATCACTATAAAGGAATCCACAAATCGGGAAAAAACCCTTTGTCAGACCAGAAGTGTCATTTCAGCAAACATAATAAGTGTTAAAACAGAGGAAGAAAGCAAAAATGTACCGAATGTACTTTATGATGAATAGGTTTTGTTATTCTTCTCATCAGCAAGATTAGAAGACTGAGGTTCAAGCCCAGATCTCTGGGGTCAGGCAGCTTGTGCATGGAAGAGCGAGCTTTTGATCCCAGGTCTGTGTGACTACAATGTCCTTGGACCTTTCCTATTCTACACTTATTCTCAGGAATAATCACTCTTCTTCCAAACTTTTCTCATTTTTTCCATTCTGCCAAATCCCTTGAGGTCTTATACATAGCTAGGCTTTCTACTTAACTTGCCATAAAACTTTTATAGAGCAGAAACTTATAGGTTACTGGCTGGAAAGGTGGCTGAAGAAAATGGATGGGCCCTGCCTCCTGCCTGATATCCTGCCACCATGCAGTGGAATCTGCATTGTCAGAAAGGACTCCCAGCTGTTAAGTGCTGAGCTCCAGAAAGACTGAACTTCTACAGAAGTGGAAATGACACATATTTCATCTCTTTGTAGTGGGAAAGCCATCTGGCTTAGTTTTCTCCCCATGTGCTAGTGGCCTTTACATTCGACTGTGGAAGGAATCTAGTTGAGAATGTTCTTAGATCTGAAATCAGCTTTTGGACAGAAATCTTTTTCCTTCTGAATTTTATGTCTAGAGGAGAGGTCATGGCCTAGTGACTTCCAGCTGATGGCTACCTGGGGGATAGCAAAGGGCCATGTGTAGTTCTGACTACTGGTGTCTTGTCCAGGGTATTTGGCCCAAGGAGTGGACAAACTGAGGGGAAGTTTATTTCACCATGAAAGCTCATCTCCGGGCTCATATCTAAGCAAAGAAGTATTCATTCACTCATTCATTCATAACATTTAATTGGGCCCCGTTGTATTTCAGATGCTGGGAGAGAAAAATTAAAAATGCAAGAAAATCAAGACGTGTCCTTTTTGTCTTTGAAGGGAGAGTGAGAAGGCAAACATATACAACTCATTTTTTATTCATTCAATATGGAGCATTTAACTGTCAGCTCCTGGATTTATAAGCATGAAGAAGACCTGGTCTCTGTCCTTAGGGACCTGAGTCTACTAGGGCAGAACTACAGTGAAATGGAAGTGATGTCAGCTCAGGGGACAGAACAGGGTGTCATGAGAGCCCCGTGGAGGAGCATCTAATCAGGCTGGTATGTTCAGGGAAGACTTCTTCTTGGGGAGGTAAGGTAGAGGATTGGGGAGGAGCTGGTTGGGAGAAGTGAGTAGGGGAATAGGCATTGCAAGTGGAAGGAACTGTCATGGCAGACTTAAAAAATGGCCCAGAAAGAGCATGAAACGTCTGTGGAGAAGTTCTAGGAGTCCAGTATCGCCAAAGCTGAGCACACGTGTTTGTGCAGTGAATAAGAAGGGCATGATGAAGTGAAGGTGGAGGGAGGGGGTCAGGGTGAGGGTGAAGGTGAAGAAAGAGAGGAAGGCAGGGCTAGATTACCAAGGAGGTTGTGTGCTACACTGAGTAACTTAAGTTTATCTTGGAACCTTTGAGGAACCATTGAGAGATGTCACCTAGAGGGGAGGGACAGGAGCCTCATGGAAGATACAATGGAGGAGTAAGACAGGAGGTACGCAGATCTGTAAAGAGACTATTACATTAATTTGGGCAAAAGATGAAGAAACTATAGGTGAATCAAGGCAGTTAAGTACTGAGGACCAAGAAGAGGCAATAGATGTGAAATGGGATGGAGAGACAACTAAACTTAATCACATTTTTACTTTAGGAAAGGAAGGGAGAAAGGACAGAGTCTGACTTAAGTCTGTCTTCTGGCTGACAACTAGTATCATAAAGGAGATTTTTTTAAAAAGCTACAGTGGGGCCAGGCACAGCACGCATGCCTATAATCCCAGCAGATGGAGAGATGGAGGAAGGAGGATTGCAAGTTTGAGACCAGAGGTTATCTGCATAATTTAGCAAGATCCTGTCTCAAAAAACTGAAGGAAAAAAAAAAAAGGGGGGCTGAGGGTGCAGCTCAGTGGTCCAGCACTTGCAAAGCATGCAAGCCCAAGGCCCTGGGTCCAACCTCCAATACCACACACACACACACACACACACACACACACACACACACACACACAAAAGCAACAGTGGGAAGTGAGGAAGAGGAAAGTATATCTATACCTACCTATCAGCCTCTTCAGTGACCAGGCATCAAACTGGGTGTGTTACATAAAATTTCTCATTTAATCTGCATAACAACTATGTTGTTGTTAGGTCTCATGGACGTGGTATCTGACCCTACATACAACAGGGGAAACACTATCACACTATCGTCAGTGCTTCTCTGCTGTTCATAGGGTTTTCAACAGAGGATTAATTTTGGGGAATGGGTTGCTGGGTCTGTTTCCCAAGCCTACAGCACCTGGTGTTCTCAGGTGGTCTCCCATCCAAGTACTAACCAGGTCTGACCCTGCTTAGCTTCTGAGCTCTGACAAGATTGGATGCCACAGGGCTATGGCTGCAGGCATAACAACTATAGGAAAATGTAAATTCTCTCCCATTGTACAGACAAGAAAACAAGGGAGTGAACCAATAGCTAGCAATGAATAAGACCTCAAAGGGTTTGGCAGTTGTTTTATCAAATCAAATAGGAGTCAAGACAGGAAGATAGCTAAAGAGAAGAGCTTGTATTTCAGAGAGCCTAAGGAACTTGCCCCAGGTCATATAGCACCGGCATTTTCAGTATGTTACTCGCCCACTACACATCTATTCCAAGGCAAGGCAGAGCTATGCTGGAAGATGCCATTTATTCACATGGAAAAAGGGCGAGAAGGGAAAAGCATGTGACAGCTTCCAAGGGCATGAATGGACACAGTGTTCTGGAAACCCCTAAGAATGCCTTTGGCTCTATCTTCCTGGGACAATAAATAAATATATATGCATGTCAGAGTCAATTATTCTTGACCTTTTTATGCAGAACATCTGCAAGGAGAGTGAGATGCTGTCTCATATCTTAAATCTGCTCAGTGGATTTTAATTGCCCAAGTAAGATAAACAAAATAAACCGAACAATGCTTTCTTCATGGTTTCCAATCTGCTTGCAAATCCCCATGGCTTGCCAATATTTCCCAACAAAAGGCTGACTGAGTCCTGGTGCAATGAGCTGAAAAGAGGAGATCTGTGTAAGTAGAGACCACCACACTCTGGATTTTGTTTTCCTTTCAGGAGTTCTTTTGTTTTAGGACAATAAATGGGTAGGAAAGTGCCGAACTCTTGTAGTTGTAATTAAAACGGAAGCAGCTTTCTTTGTCCTCCGTGATTCCAGTCATTGAAATTAATCATCATTGGGCCAGTCTCACAGGCTGCCATGGGCTCTCTAGGAAATGTATCTCAAGGTGTCTGCTGCAGCAGCTGCGATTAAAATCTATTGAGCGATGGGATAAAATGAAGCAGACATCTGCCACAACAGTAGAGGCGCTGAATAAATGGGGAAAGGGTAATTAACAAATAACTCAAACTGGGGCTGGGGGCTTCATGTAGATTGACTCTTGAGTGCTTTGTACAGGAACCATCTAATGGTGAAAAATTGCCTTACTAACTCTAGCTGTTTTTTATTTAGGCATTTATTGTATTTATTGGTGACTTCTTGAGTATGGTAGTTCAGTCTCAAATATCTATTCTCATTTCCTTGCAGGGTATGTAGCAATTTAATCCAAGGAATCAAAAAGCAGTCTGATTTGATTTGTTTTCCCATCCATGGAGTGGGGGTGGGGATAGGTTGCAAACTGAAATCAAATTTGTGCAGGATTCTGTGTAGTTTCTGATGTCTAAACCCTCATTTAATTGAAGAATTGTGTGGAATACAATCATCTATGATAGCAAATGACTCTTCCCCAGTCACTTGAGACCAAATTATATGTGTGTGTTTTAAGACACTGTAGTAAAGAAAAAGAAAGAGAATATTCCGTTTAAATATACAGTTGGCCCTCTATATCCATGGGTTCTGCATGCCCAGATTTAATCAACTGTGGATGGAGAATATTCAGAAACAAACAAAAATATAATTGCATCTGTAGTGACCATGTGCAGACATTTTGCCCTTGACATTATTCCCTAAATAATATGGTACAACTCTTCACATAGCATTTATATTGCATTAAATATTGTAAGTAATCTAGAGACAATTTAAAGTTTGTGGGAGGATATGTGTAAGTTATATGCAAATACTATGCCATTTTATACAAGAGACTTGTGCATCTGCAGATTTTGTTATCTGCAGGGAGTCCACGAACCAGTCCCCCCTTGGATACTGAGGGTCACCTATATACTTCATGCGACTACTGCTTTGAAAGAGAATAAGAAACAAATCTCTCTGAAACACTTTTGAGATTCTTAGTATGTCAGGATTGAGTCTGACTGCATATCACTTAGAAACCTCAAATATCATAGTTTAAAACAAGAATAATAGTTCATTTTTCTTTTATGTAAAAATATTTTAGGGGGGTACTCAGGGATTGAACCCAGGGCACTCCTTCACTTTACTGCACCCCCAACCCATTTTAATTTTTTATCTTGAGACAGGGACTTGCTAAGTTACATAGGCTGCCTTTGGCCTCAAACTCACAATCCTACTGCCTCACCCTCCTGAGTTGCTGGGATAACAGGTGTGTACCACTGCTACAGGCTTATGTAAAAAGTTCATAGGTGGAGAGTCCAGGAGACAAAGAGGGGCATGCTCTCTCTGTTTAAGGACCCTTTCAGGAAATTTCATGCTTTATTTTTCTTACATGTCATCAGCCAGAAGTTAGTGCCATGGTAATGGCTAACTTAAATGAAGCTAGGAAATGTTATTTTTATTCTGGTTGGCTATGTATCCAGCTAAGAGAGAAGGATGTGGCAATCCACTCCCAAAGCAATCCCAAAACAATCAGCCATGGGAAACCCTATAAGGGTTGCTATGAGTTGGACCCGACTTGGCAGCACCTAAAAACAACAATAAATGTATCCAGCTGACAATTAGTGTCCTGATATAAAAAGCAATGGGAAAATTGATACAGAGGTACACACTAGGTATTGTATTTGATAGCAGAAGCTAAATTTATCTATGGGCTTTCTCTGAGTTTCTGCCACATTGGCACAGCCACATGAGGCCTTCATGTTATACAGATGAACAAAGCTGCTTGAAGAGTTAATGGTTAACAGTGGTTGAAGCTGTAGCTCTCTTGCACTCAACCTCAGTTGTGGCAGGTAAAAACCTGGCCATCTTGACAGTTCTTCCAGGAGCAGTGATACTTAGCTCTAAATGGGACAAATACCCAGAGGAGTCAGCACTGCTGTGGTATGGATGTATGGGGGTGGGGGCAGAATTACTGGGAAACAGCAGCCCCTCAGTCTGAAGGGCTTCAGAGCATACATCTCCACTGAAAACAATGGGGCATCTGTGCAGGGAAAAGGAGACCACGTGGGTGTGGGGGTACCCGGGGCTGTTGCCAAACACACAGAGAGAATTGGGGAGCTTCCTTCTCAGGAATACATATGGAAAGTAGCCGTCCAAGGGAGCATTTGGTTCCCATCACTGCATGGGCATGAAGAATGGTAGCTCAGAAACCAGAATTCAAGAATATTGTAAGTTTCTGGGAAGCTTTGTCATTTTTCTGCATGTGTTTTTCTCTCACCCCGTGTCTCCATAGTGACGACTGTAAAGTTCTTAAATCACTAAGCTCACAGGGATATGCTTAGAGTCAATGAAAGAAGGTGTGTAGGATGCCTGAATCTAATGCCAGGCTTGGGAGGGGAATTTGGAGGACCAGAAGGAAAGTATCAACTCCTGAAAAAAAGCAAAATGGGCTGCATTTAGGAAGGTGAGTGGAGCAAGCAGGCAGTGGGGTAGGATAGGACCCACCACCTGTTTCTAAGTTCCAAGAAAAGTGATGCACTTTGTGGAGAAACTTGGGGTTGTGGATTCTTATGAACTAGACTAGAATTATGCACCTACAATTACTATTTATGCCTGCAGCCATAGCCCTGTGGCATCCAATCCCGTCAGATCTTAGAAGACAAGCAGGGTTGGGTCTGGTTAGTACTTGGATGGGAGACCACATGGGAACATCAGGTGCTATACATTTGGGAGAAGGACCTGGCAACCCACTCCCAAAAATCAATCTGCCATTGAAAACCCTATGAACATCAGAGAAGCACTGACAATAGTGTTTCCCCTGTTGTGTGCAGGGTTGCTATGAGTTGAATACTGACTTGATGGCACCGAACAACAACAACAATTACTATCTATGAGCCTTTAAGCAAGTAATTTCCTCCTCACAGTCTTAATTTTCTTAAAGATAAAATGAGAACATAATAGTCCTATTTTATCTGGTTATGAAGATTCAATGAGATGATTCATGTAAAGTCTGGCACTTGGTAGCACACAAAAAGTTCACCATTAGTATTACTTAATTTAGGCAATATTACAGATTAGTGAAGGAACTATTTTTAATCATTCTGAAATTGTGCCAATAATGTGAAGATGAGTGGGAGCAAGGAAGGTGACTTCAAACAGACATTGCTCAGCCCAAACCTGAGCAAAATAACTGTATCAACAAGCAACAGTGTAGGAGTTCCCTTGACTAACTCCAACTTAGCTTCCTTGTAGTAGATACTGACAGAGTCTGTGGCATAATTTAGTTACATGTTTTTTGGAATTGATGTGATAAAAGTGAGAAAAGATGTTATTTATGACTGCTTTGAAAGGACTCAATGAAGGTAAGTTGCTGGAAATACATTGTATAATTAGGTGTGCGCAAGGTAACTGTAAAAGACAGAAAAGTCATAAAAACCAGGGGTTCTGCACTCAGATTGCTCTGCACATATCTTTAAGCACCAGAACCACTTTCAATTACCCTAAACTAGAAACCAAGCAAGATGAATTATTGGCATGACTTATATTTATGATTGAAAGCATACTTATCTAAGTTAAAACATTTGATATATCTTTGTGTTAACATTTACAATTTCCTGCTTTAACACATCCTTTTCAGATTATAGTAATCAACTACTGCTTCTACTTGAGTTAGAATGAAGGGCATCCACTAAATTAGACATTTTTATATATATGTGCATCACACACAGACACACACACACACAGGTTGGTACTCAATCTATAGCTAGTATACTTCATTGTATAGCTATACATTGTATAGCTAGTATACTTCATTATATATTTTCAACAAAATCATTATTTTCATGGAATTTTTTTCTAAAGGCATCAAGAAAATCTTAATGCCTGGTTCATACTTTAAAGTTTAAGCAATTGAAAAAAGTGACATCAGTTTCATGACATCATAGAATTAAGAATCAATTAGAGTTCTACTAGCTGATTAATGTAAGTAATTATTTTAAATCCAGGTTTTTTTTGTTTTAGACTTAAGAGTTTAAATATTTGGAAAAATTAAAACCCAACTTTTTTAGCATTAAACATGACATATTAAGGAAGTTTGTCATCCACATACAATGGGCATCAATAAAGCAGAAAACAAACTTCCAAGACAGGTATGTTGATCTTAGACTCAAGGGCAGGTAGTTCCTTTGGAGAGGGATTATGTGATTGAGAAATGAGACACAGAAAAAGTTCATTGAATGATAAAGAGACTTTCCAGAAGCATTCACCCAAGGGGAAAATGTGCAATTAAAGTATCAGAGTATTATAAGCTCCTTTTCTGCTGCAGAATTTTACCAAGGCATTCACATCGAAGGAAGGAACATCTGGTATACTACTGTATTTTTCAATATAAAGTAAGAAAGCAAACAAATAGCAAGAGCTATAACTTAAGGGTAGAAGTTTGAACAACTATGGGCAGAAAGAAAATGGGCTTGTGTTGGAGACACAGGTCAGAACAATGTCAGAGACAGAGAACCCAAATGCTTGAAGGAGAGATTCTAGTTTTAGCTCAAATAATGATGAACCAGCTTGTGCAAGGTCAACAAGTTGCCAAGAAAATAATAGAAAAAAAATGAAAGAAATAAAGCAAAACAATTTGGTTTAAAGCATTGGAGTATTCACAATGTAGCCAGGACTTGAAGGCCAAGATCCCAGAGACAAAAGGAAATGCACAGAGGTGAGTCAGATATTCCAAACTGCTTTTCTTCTTTAGGTACTGGCTTTTTTATTGGCTGAAAAGGCTAAGAGGCATAGGTTTTGGTAGTCTCATGGGACTAGCGAATGAAAATGACTAGAGCCAAGATCCAGAAAAGAAGAAAAGGACAGAGAAATGAGCCTGACATTTGGCACTGCTTTTCCTTCTGGGGCACTTTCTGATTTGTGAGATTCATGGAGAAGAAAGCTTGCAAATCTGAGTAGAAATTAGAGGCTAAGAAGTTAACCAGAGCTTTCAGCAGCTTTGGTTTCTGGAAAGGTTAAAATTGTGATTGAGAAGTCTTAAGGAGAAGAGGCACTGGTAAGTACTCCACACTTTCAGAGACGAATCCTGAAGAGCTCACTCTTAGAGAAGCATGAACCATAAGTGAGATAGCCCTCACAAAGACTGACATCCAGCTTTAAAATAGCCCAATCCAAGGCTTAATCAAGGTGATCTTCTGCAGGCTAGATGTGAATATTCTGTGAAGGACTGTCACCAAGATCCTCTATAATTTTTCATATACGTTTATGGTATTTAATAAAAAGATGATATATAGAGGGTGCCAAAAATGTCTACATATTTTAAAAAAGGAAAAAAACTATTAAAATTGAAATAATAACAAAAGATGGATACACATTATGCTTGACTTCTGCAATTCTGAGAAGTACTCAAAGTGGTTACCATAGCAGAAGGACTTGTTCCTGTGTGAAGCTTCCTGGATCCTCCCTTGTGCACATCATATACAGCACCATGAGTCTCAAACTTATCATGAATGTGTGAAATTATTAGGAGTGTTAGGCTTTGTTGCACACTCACACCTCCATTGTCATTGTCCTCCACAACATTCTTGAATTTCAATTACCACCTCAAAATGGTGTTGCACGCCTCAAATGACAACCACACTTCTGCCATTTTCTTTGACTGTCCTGTCTGTTGCATGGTGATGTTATAGCATTCATTTGATTAATACCATCTTTTGAGCAAATGTCATACTAGATATTGCTACTATAACTTAATCCAATTTTGAAAAGTAATACATAGATAACATTGCTTAAAATGTTGATGCATTTTTGGCACCTCCATTATATCAGGAAATTGACTCATGGAAAAAACCAGATGAGAAACAGATTCACGGATCATCTACATATTGTAATTTTCAGACCTAAATTAACAACAACAACAACAAAAAAAACCCCAACAACTGTGCTTAATTGCTCAAGGAAATAGAAATCAAGATGAAGAATCCTAGCAAGAAGCTAGAATTTACCAAAAAAATCAAATGAAAATACTAGAACTGATAAACATGATAAATTGAGTTAGAATTAACAGAGGTTCAGATCAGCAGGATTAGGAAATATACAGACTAAAGTATGGAGGGAAAAACACAATAGAGAATACAAAGCATAATAAACATATGGGAAATGATAATAAAATTTAATCTCTGTAAAACTAGAGTGCCAAAAGAAGATGAGACAATATTGGGGCAGAACCAATGTTTGAAGCAATAATGGCCAGAATTTTCCAAAACTGAGAAAAGATATCAAGCTATGGATGCAAGAAGTGTTACAAATCTCAAAAAGAATAAATACAAATAAAACTACACTAAAACATATAGTAACAGTGCTGAAACCTAGAGACAGTCTTAAAAACAGCTATAGAAAAAGATGTTATCTTCAAACGAACAGTAAGATTAAAGATGACTTCTCATCAGAAATATGGAAGGCAAAGACAGATGAAAGGTATTTTTAAAATGCTGAAGGAAAATAATTTTTAACTTCTTAAAAATACCTTCAAAAATGAATGGTTTTAGATAAACAAGAACAGAGAATTCTTTGCCTACAAATTCTCACTAAAAGAAATGCTAAAGGAATTCTTTAGGTAAAAAGAAATAATCCCAAAGGAAAATAGACATGAATCCCCCCCAAAAAATAAATAACAACAAAAACAAAAATGAAAAGAAAGGCAAAAGAAAGGGTAAGGCTAAATGAATGTTGACTCTACAATACCAATAATGTCTTACATAGCTAAAGTACATGTACATTTTAACTATTTAGCAACAATAATACTTAAGATGGCATTAATATATGAAGTAAAATATTCTAAGGTCTTGTCCACCTGCAGCCCTACCATGGTGGTGTCTGATCCTGTCAGATCTTGGAAGCTTAGCAGGGTTAGACCTGGTTAGTACTTGGATGGGAGACCGCCTGAGAATACCAGGTGCTGTAGGCTTGGCAACCCACTCCCAAAAAACAATCAGGCATTGTAAACCCTATGTATAGCAGAGAAACACAACAATAGTGTTTCATCTGCTGTATGTAAGGTCGCTATGAGTCAGACAGAGACTGAATGGCACCTAACAACAACAACAACAACAAGGTCTTGTCCCTCACATGTCTGTCATCTTGTCATACTGTGGGGGCTGGAGTGTTGTTGTGATGTTGAAAGCTATGCCACTGGTATTTCAGATACCAGCAGGGTCATCCATGGTGGACAGGTTTCAGCTGAGCTTCCAGACTAAGGCAGACTAGGGAGAAGGATCCAGCATCCCACTCCTGAAACAATTAGCCATTGAAAATCCTATGAATAGCAGAGAAGGCCTGTCAGACATGTTGCTAGAAAATGGCCCCCCCCAGGCTGGAAGGTATTTAAGAAATGACTAGGGATGAGTTGCCTCCTCAAAGAGTCAACCTTAATGACGGGAATGGAATAAAGTCCCTGGGAACTCCATTTGCTGATGTGGCACAATTCAAAATGAGAAGAAACAGAGTTGTTGCAACAATGGGCTCAAATGTAAAAAAAATTGTGTGCAAGGCACAGTGCTGGATAGTGTTTTGTTCTGTGGTACACAGGGTCTCTATGACTTGGATCTGACTCAACAGCTCCTAACAACAAGGAGGTCTTCTTATTGTCCAGGAGGTAGTAAAAGTACATAAGATACTAATATATAACACTCTAGTAAGTCAGAGGCACATGTTATGAAAGAATGTAAAACTAATAAATTGTTGTTAGGTGCTGTTGAGTCAGTGTCCAACTCATAGTGACCCTTTGTACAATAGGCAAAACAGTATTGTTAGTGCTTTTCTGCTCGAATAGGGTTTTCAGTGGCTGTTTTTTGGGGGGGGTGGGTGGGGGGGTAGTGGTTTGCCAGGTTTTTCTCCCAAGACTACACCTGATGTTCCCAGGTGGTCTCCCATCCACGTACTAACTAGGCCCAACCCTGCTTAGCTTCTGAGATCTGATGGGATCGGATGCTACAGTATTACAGCTGCAGGCAAAACTAATAAATACAAGTTATAATAATAATAATTCTAAGACAAGCCATATCTTCTGAAACAAATAGTGCTGTTATCTTAGGGACCTCATTTCCTTTCTATTTCTTTGTATGTTACCTGTATTTGATTTATATGTTTGTTCAAGTTTGGGGTCATTAATATGCATGGTGAGTTTTGAATTATCAGTGAATCCATTTGAGAAAGAAAAATCTTTTGGTTACTAGTATAGAGGAACATTTCCTCTCAAAAGACCCAAGTATACTTGCTGTCATGATCACAGATTATAAACCAGATGAGTACACTATTTATATTTGCATTGATTCTTTAAAGCATTCTGCAAGGAGGTCATTACATTTTAAAAACCAAATTCATTTTGCTCCAGATAACATATACATATCCACCCATACATCTTCATTAAATGTATGTACCCATGAGATCTTACGAAATAGTCTCTATACCATATTACTGACAAGCAAATAGCCTCCCCTTCTCTATTCACCACTAAAAACTTCCCAATAAACAGTAGTTGTGCTTCCGTGTATTTAAAGCTATTTCAGTAAAGACCTCAGTTGCCCAATGCCACCCTAGAGAACTATTCTCAGGAGCTGAAGTTCCCAATGAATAGGCTATCCATAACACACATGGATCGATGCCTCTTGGAATAGCATTGCTTGGCAGTTAATAGACTTTTGATTTTCTTTACCCATTGATTAATGAAGCAGTAATTCTGGTTTTGAATTAGAAGACAAATTAAGAGGTACTGTAATTGGAGCCTATTGGGAAATAGGCTGTAGTTTGGAGAACTGGTGGTAGCTATGGAGACAAACCAAGTAGAATGGCTGACTTTCCTAAGCAGCCAGGGAATTATTAGGGAATGGAGGGCTAAAGCATTCAACTCAATTCAACAGACATGTCTCAGTGAACCTTGTATACATAAAGCCTCATTGCAGAAGGGAAGGCATGAGTTCAACACATACTCCTGCTCAGACCCACTCCTGCGTTCTTTCTTCCACAGACAGGTTCCCACCCCTGTCATACAAGGAAGAAAATGGGCCAAATAGGGATAGGAGATGCACTAGGAGATTGCAGGAGGCAGAAATGACATGCATTTCAAAGGACCAAAAGAGATACCTACAACAAGGTGTGTATGGAAGGCTAAATAGAATTCTATTTAAAGAATTCTTCCATACAGATGGAAGAGAAAGGTCTTCTAGGATGGTGAGGCAATATGAGGAAGAATAAAGAGAAGTTAAAAAGTGAAAGAACTCAATTCCAGCACTGATTATTAGCTCTGTGATGTAATATATTTCTGGGATTTAATTTTTTTCTCATCAAGAAAATGATATTAACCACCACCACCTTCCAGAGTGGTGTGAAGATTCATTGGAACAAGGAATCCATCAGTGCCTGGTACAGGATAAGCCTTCCACAAATGGAAGGGACACAGTTTTCAATACCATGTGCTTCTGAAAAATTATAGCAAGACTTTGAAAGAATCAGTTGCTTGCCTTCTTTTTGCCCTCTTTTTTCAGAAGCAAAGATGGTGTTCTGTTTTTTGGCATTTCTGACTATCTGGACTCTGCGTGTTCCAGCTTTTTCAAGGTAAAGTGTAAGTGTTATGCACCTCTCCATGCCCAGCTCATCTGTGTGGCCACTGTCAGTACATAGGAGACATAGGGACAAAGGATGAGTGAACATGAATGAACGTGCCCTCCCAACACTCCCACTGAATCACTGACATTTTGGTGAAGTGTGGCCACATCACACACCCCATGTGGCCTGGCGTGCCCTTCCTATTTATGTGACCTGGTAAATTCTTCATCTTTCAAGATTTGGCTTATGATTTTGCGAGGTCATTCATTTCAAGACAGAATTGGGCAGAACTGGTACATTCTCTTTAGTACTCCATGTGATCTTTTATAAAACTCTCAAGTGACTCTCATCAGCTTGTGAGGACTTGCTTTTCCCTGCCCTCCTCACCCCCAGAGCCCATCTGTTCAAGGTTTGCTGCCTCTCAAGCTAGTAGGAAGTGGTAAACCTTTAGAAGGTGGGGCCTGATTGCAGGAAGTAGGGTTGTGCCCTTGAAAAGGACATTAGGAGTTCAGCCCCTTCCTTTTTTTTTTCTTCCCAGCCACCATGAGGTGAGTAGCTTTGTTCTGCCATGTACACTCTACTGTGCTGTTCTGTCTCACCACTGGCCAGAGGCCTTAGGCCAACTCACTATGGACATGAACTCACTATGGAATCCATGAGCCAAAATAAACCTTTCTGCCTTATAGGTTGTTTATTTGAGGTTGTTTTCTCACAGTGACAGAAAGCTCTACAAGATGGGGGCTCCTATTTTCTCTTTCATTTTATATTTCCATTTTAAAAGTTGCTATGTTTACATAGTTAAAGAATAATTGGAAGTGTGACTTATGGCTTTATAATTTTGGAAGCTAATTTTGTATACTATTTAGTTTCACAAACGATCTAACTTCTTTTCTTCTCTGAGACAAGGATTTTCAGTTATTGCACAGTATAGAGAGTTGGGGGAAGATGTGATGTATCTCCCACACAGGGTCCTATCCATCTCTGTGGTAGGATCTGTAGCACAAGGTCTCACTCAGAACTCTCCACACATTAGATGTCAATAACTATTTGTCGAACAAATGAATGTCCTGGTCTCTAGCTACTGCCCAGAAACCCTCAATGGCTTCCAAATTCCTACTGGCCTATTTGTAATCTCTGCTACCTGGTATTCGAGTTTGTTCATGAGATGACCCTAACCTGTCTTTACAGACCTATCTTCTACTGATTTATACATTTTTACTTTTATAAAACTTTCTAGGTCTTTTGCTGTAGACAAATTGGACTCATAGGTAAATGGCTCTTGGTTCCATGAAAGACATCTTTTTTGAGCTGCAAGAACTTATTTACATAGAAAATGCTAATTTGACCATTAGTAGAACTTGAGGATAACAGAGCTGACGAACTGCATGGACCAGAGAGATGTTTCACACATGTTCTGACCATGGATGGGAAATGAATGATGCACTCTCAAAACAGCTCTGAAGACCAGAGGCAGCAGTGGCAGATTCAGCTCTTGGAACAACTGCATTATTCAGCAAAAGGGCACATACTGGCTGCCTTCCTAACATGATCAGTTAATGAGTCTATCCTCAGACACAGAGAAGATGACAACAAAAGCCATTATCCTAGGTTCTGATGGTGCCCAGAAAGAATGAAAAGGGAGCTAATTTTTAAAAAGTATTTCCCGAGAATTTAAGAAACTGACTTTAGTGTTTCTCACGACATATTCACCTACTAGGTGGAAGGAAGGGGTCAGGACTTCTCCCAGAGTGCCTACACTTAGCTTCCTTAGCCCCAGTTGCACTGTAGTGTAATCACCTAGTTCTACATAAGTCTTTCCCAAGAGACCATGAAACTCTTAAGGACAAATGATATCTCAAATATGGTGTTGGACACGTGAATGAATGAGAGGTGTACACTAAGTGCGTCTATCCTTTTTTAACCACTAGATGGCAATTATTCATTGGAAAATCTGGTGAAAATTAAATAAAATTTCAGAACACTGGAGGAGTACATACACCAAGTGACATTTTCAGGGATGCCTTTGCATCCTCTCTTTTAGTAGCATGAGAAGAAAATACCATAATGGAAGTTAAGAGTCCTGTGTTGCACCTGTGTGGTGTCATTAGCATTTGGACAAGTCAAGTACATATATTTTGTGAGCCTTAGTTTTCTCATTCAAAACAAACAAACAACAAAAAACTGGTGGACTGTAGCTCTGCTGGTCACCAGGATGAGAACAATCCACTAAGATCACACAATGTGCTTTCTTATACAGAAGCTTTGCAAGATTCCTAAACTTGAGTGTTCTGTTGTTGGTTGGCTTATTTCTTTTATATTTCAACTACAAAACAATTACATTTTGAACAGATAACACAAACACATGGTGTGTTAGCTTGTGCACTGCTGTGGCACAATACCTGACAGAAACAAACATATGGGAGGAATGATTTGTTGGGGCTCACGTTGTAGAGGATTGCAGTCCATAGAGGCAGGGAGGCGTGGTGGCAGAACAGGCAGCACAGAACCTTTCATCTTGGTGATCGGGAGCAGAGAGAGTTTACTGGAATTGGTATCCCACATAAAATCTCCAAGGGCCCATCCCCCCAGTGACCTGCTTCTGCAAAGCTAGGGCCCATCACTGCAAGCTGAGACCCACCTCCTAAAGTTCCCTAACTTCCCAGGACAGTGTCACCACTTGGGAACCAAACATTCAAACACATAACCTTTGGGGGGCATTTTAGATTTAAACCATAACACATAGTACAACATTCAAAAGGCACCAAGGCCAATGTAGTGAGAGGCTCCCTTCCTATTTCTCTTCCATAATTGCTCAGTTCCCTACCCCATGAACAACCACTATTAATAATTTTATATACCCTTCAAGAGATGTAAGTGTACATCTTTAAAAAGATAACATAAATGGAACGCACGATGATTCCTCTGCAGCACTTTCTCTTTTAACTAAACTATCTTGTCTTGGATGTGTTTAAAACCAGATTCTTATTAATCAGTTCTCTATTAATGGTATTTAAGTTGTCCCACTTTTTGAGTTACAATGTTCAGTAAATAGTAAGTTCCTATCTGTGAGTATATTTATGATTATAAATTTCTGGATATGAACTACTAGGCCGGAAGAATGTGCCCTCCACAAAGTTATACCAATCAGCATTGACACAATCAGTGTATGAAAATGTCTGTCTCACTATATCACTGTCAACATACAGTTATCAAAAGCCGAACAGATCAACTATAGCTCTGTGGAATTAATTTGCATTTCTATAATGAGGTTGAGCATCTTTTAAACATCTAAAAGTCATCTAAGTTTCTTTTCTGTGACCTGTTCATATACTTTGATCAGTTTCCTATTGTTTTTTTTTTTCTTTTTTTTTTTGGTGTCTAAAACTTGCCCACAAGAGGCTCTATAATATTACAGAAGTTAGCCCTTTGTTTATGGTATGGGCTACAAATATTTTCCTCCAGTTTGCCTTTTATCTTTAAAAATTCTTAGTATTTTTGAGGTATAGTATGGTTTTTTAAAGTTGCTCACAGGTTAATCAAAATGTTTTTGTGTAATGTTTAAGGAGATGAAAGTGTCAATAGCATGTTTTAATAATTATGCACTGTATGTATGAAATATCATTCTATACCTCATAAATACATACAATTAAAATATCAATTAAAAATTTTAAAAAATTAACAGTAAAAAATTCTATTTTCCACAGTTTGAAAGTTTTTAATTTGCTCTATTTATTCTAACATCTGGATTTTTAAAATATGCTTGGAAAGGACTTTGTTATAGATTGTAAACATTGATTCATGTTTTCTTCTAATATTTTGTTTGTTTATTTACCTATAATGAAGTTTCAGACTGGCCTTGAACTTACTATAGAGCCTATGCTGGGCTCAGACTTGGGATCTTCCTGAGTCAGCCTCCCTAGTGCTGGCATTACATGTGTGAGCTATCATGCCTAGCTTGATGTCTTCATTTTAAAATACTTCAATCTTTGATATATTTGATACTTAAATTTTGGTTCAAGGATTGAGGTATGGAGAAAATTCCTTTTTTCCAGACACTTTCCACTGCCATTTATCAAGTGATCCATTGTTTCCCTAGCAGATAGGAAATTATACTTTTCTTATATACTTCATTTACAAATGAACATAAGTCTATTTCTGGACTTTCCATCATATTAGATTGATCTATCTGTTCATTGTCTAGCTTCACACAGTTTTATTTAATGTAGTATTATAATGTCTTAATATTTGGTTTGGCAAATCTCATCCCCCTCGTAATTATTTTTTTCAGACATTTTCTGGCTATTCTGGACTGTTTAGCTTTCCATTTCCATAGAACCAGCCTATATAATTTTAAAAATAATGTGACATTTCTTGGGGCAACACATGAAATTTATAAATTATTGAGTATTGCTTTTTTCAAGGAGGATATTCAGTTAAGATGTCACATTGAAGATGAAGGTGTGCCTGACTCATGCCATGGTATTTTCAGTCATATCATGGGGTTGTGAAAGCTGGATATTGAACAAGGAAGACAGGAAAAGAATTGATGCTTTTGAATTATCATGTTGGAGATGATTATTGAATATACCATGGACTGCCAAAAGAACCAACAGATCTGACCTAGAAGAAGTGCAACCAGAGTGCTCCTTGGAAGCAAGGATGGCTAAACTGCATCCTACATATTTTGGACATGTAGTCAGGGGAGACCAATCCTTGGACAAAGTCATCATGTTTGGGGCAGTGGCAGGTCAATGAAAAAAAGGAAAACCCTCCACTAGATGGATTGACACAGTGTCTGCAACAATGTGCTTAAACAGAAATAAGATCGTATGCCTGGCACAGAGTTGGGAAGTGTTTTGATCTGCTGTATATAGGGTTGCTATGAGTTGGACTCAACTCAACGGCACCTAACAACAACAACAACAATTCAGTTACTTATCAACATTTCTTTGTTCATTTAATTATTATTCTTTCAAGAAGAAATAGAAATGGCCAAAAATCACAGGAAAAAATGTTCAACATCCATAGCCATCAAGGAAATGCAGATTAAAACTACACTGAGATACCATCTCACCCCAGTCAGAATGGCTACCAACAACAAAACAAACATCAACAAAAGCTGTGGAGGATGCGGGGATGACCGAACCCCACTACACTGCTGGTGGGAATGCAGCTTGGTGCAGCCACTATGGAAATCAGTATGGAAGTTCCTCAAAAAACTAAAAACAGAACTCCCATATGATCCAATTATACTACTCCTGGGTATATGTCTGGAGGAATATAAGTCAGTATACCACAGAGACACCTGCACATCCATATTCATTGTGGTGTTATTCACAAGAGCAAAGATGGGACCAACCCAGGTGTCCATCAACAGATGAGTGGATAAGGAAATTGTGGTATATATTTACACACCGTGGAGTTTTATTCAGCCACAAAGAAGGACAAAATTATGGAATTTACTGGAAAATGGATGGAACTAGAGATCATCATTTTAAGTGAAATAAGTCAGACCCAGAAAGATAAACACTGTATGTTTTCTCTCCTATGTGGATATTGTTATTGTTAGGTGCTATCACGTCAAGTCTGGCTGATTAGTGACCTTAGGTACAACAGATGAAACATTATCTGACACTGCTATGCCCAGCATTATGTCAGTGCTTCTCTGCTATTCATAGGGTTTTTGATGGTTGATTGTTTTGGGAGTGGGCTGATGGGTCCTTTTCTCAAGCCTACAGCACCTGGTATTCCCCTCTAAGACTCCCATCTAAGACTAACCAGGCCTGACTCTGCTTAGCTTCCGAGATCTGACAAAATCAGATGACAGGGTGGTATGGTTGTAGACATATGGGTATTAGACTTCCATATATATTCAATATTAAAACATACAGGTCATGAAAGTAGAAGGGACTTATGTAGAGAAAGATAATAAAGAGTGAGGGGGCAAGAAGAAAGGGTAATGGGAGAAAGGAAAGGAAATATTACATATTCTACCTTTAAGGCAAAATCAGGATATGTGTGTGTGTATTATTGTTGTTAGGTACCATGGAATTGGGTCCAACTCATAGTGACCCTCATGGGGTTTTCAATGGCTGATTTGGGATTATTTTTAGGAGTGGCCTGTCATATCCTTCTCCCATTTTTGCAGAGATGGGGATTAAATCTGGGTCCTCAGAGACTGCAGAGCAAGCACTCTACCAACTGAGCTAAACCCCAGCCCTCTGCATGTGTACGTATGGATAGATATAGACATAAATAATTACATAGATGGTTAGAGATATACACATAAACAAGACATGCAAGCAGAAGTGGGAACCATTGGTGGGGGTTAGTCATGAGAGGGTAAACAGGGAGGTGAACACGAGCAATGTACAGTGACATACATGCACAGAAATGTCATAATGAGACAGTAAATTATACACTAAAAATTTGTAATAAAATAAGATTACTGGGGAAAATATTCTTTAAAGAAGGTATTATGTACATATAGCAAAATTTAAACAGCACAAAGGGCATATGGTGAAATGTGAACAAACCTTTCAGTTCTGATCCTTACTCTCCCAGTTTGCTCTAGAGGCAACGAGTCTCTGGTGAGTGTTCAAGACAGTCTATGAATGTAAAATTCTATATGTGCACACAATCACTTCACTCTGACCCACCTGCATTTCCCCCAGATGGTTGTTAGCTATATGCACTGTTCTGCTTTTTCCCACCTACCAATATATACCAGGGAGCATTCGGTATCAGTACAAACAGATCTGCCTTATTCCTTTTAATAGCTGCATGGTATTTGACTGTATAAATGTAGCCAGAATTTTTACTGTGCCCCTATTGATAAAATTTAGCTTGTTTCCGTCTGTTATTTTTTAAAACAATGTTATAATGAATATCCTTCCTCATATACTTTTGTATGAGACAATTTCTGGAAGACAAATCTTTAGGTATAGAATTACTACGTAGAGATATAGAGAACACGTACACATAACAATGTGGATATCTGTAACATTGCTGAACTGTACACTTAAAAATGGTTGTGATGGTAAGAGCTGCCATGTGTGTTTTTTTTTTACACAATAAAAAAGAAAATGTAAAATTTGGATAAATATTACTAAGTTGCTTTCTAAACCTTAAGGCAACACATTAATTATTCCCACTTAAATTTGTCTTCTACTTACAATATTTTGACTCAGTTACTATAAAAATAGATTGTTTCGTGAGTAAATAATCTATAGGGAGAAGGACCTGGCAGCACACTCCCAAAATAGCCATTGAAAACCCTATGAATGGCAGCGAAGCACTGACACAATGCTGGGCAATGGCACAGTGTCAGGGAGTGTATTGTCCTGTTGTACATAGGGTTGCTATGAGTCAGACCTGATTCAACAGCACCTAACAACAACAACAACAATAACAACAACAATAAAACTTTAAGTATTTAAATTTTTTTTTTTGTGGCACTTGGGGGTTGAACCCAGGGCCTCAAATGTACTTTGCAAGTGCTCTACCACTAGCATGCACACCCAGCCTATTTTTTAATTTTTAATTTTGGGTTAGAATCTCACTAAATTATGCAGGCTGCCTCTGGCCTCGAACTCACGATCCTCCTGCCTCCTCCTTCTGAGTTGCTGGAATTACAGGCATGCGTCACTGTGCCCCACTCATCTGTAAATATTTTTTTTTATTAGAAATTTTTAATGTACATCATTGACATGCTTTTCGTTGTGACAATTTTATTGGTTACCCCTTACCCTCCTCTATGTTTCCCCCCTCCCCCCTTCCTATCTAAGTTTAAATCTTGAACAAAGTGTCCCAAGAGATTCCCAGAAGAATTCCCAGGGATTGGTGGTGCCATTGTGTGAAACTGCAGACGTGGGAATTACTCCTCAGAGGCAGACTCTGCACCTTCCAGGCAGGGCAGCTGTACTAGTTTTATTAAGGAAACTGGTATCGCTGGATTATTCTGGCTGCTTGTGATTTCTATTGATCTGAACACTCAACTGAAAGCAAATAAGGGGTTTCATCTGACTCAAGCCATACCTTTTCTGTTGTTGTTGTTGTTAGGTGCTGTCAAGTCATGTCCGACTCAGAGCTACCCTCAGAGGGTTCTCAATGGCAGTTTGGGGATTGTTGTGGGAGTGGACTGACATGTCCTTCTCTCATTTTTGCTGTGCTGGGGATCAAACCCAGGTCCTGTGAGAGTGCAGAGCAGAGCTCTACCCACTGAGCTAAACCCCTGCTTCCATACCCTTTATTCATTGGTGCAATTTTTGTATCAAGTATCTGTGACTGAGAATCTTTAACTCTTTACCCTCTGCCCACACTGAGTAGCACTCTATATCTATCACCACAAGTGCCCACTTCAATGTACTTCATGGTGTGAGCCTTGGATGAGGAAGGGGTGGACAAAAAAGGCATGCATGATGGTAACATAACCAAAACAAAATTTGGCACCTGGTGGCTGCCTGTGGTAGTGTGATACATGGAAAAAATATACCCAAATCTGGTCCAAGTCTGGAAAAATACTATGGTTTGAATGTGTCCTCTAAAACTCATGTTGAAACTTAATTGTCATTGTGACCACATTGATAGGTGGGACTTTAACAGGTGATTGGTTCCTGAGGGCCCTGCAGAGATTCAATAACAGGAGTAATTATTTCGTGAGGGTGCTGCCATTAATGCTATTATCCTAGGAGTGGGTTCCTGATAAAAGACAACCCCCTTCTGTTCCCAGGCTCTTGTGTGCTCACTTGGCCTTCTGCTATGTCATGATACAGCACCAACGGCCTCCCCAGATGCAGCCCCTTGATTTCAGACTCCCCAGCCTCCAGAACTATGAGCAGAATGAACTTCTATTGTTTATAATTTATGCAGTCTGTGGCGTTCCAAAGTAAATAAAGATAAAAAGCACCATAGGTCTTAACTGAATGTTTCTTGAAGATGCAGCAAAGGGGAAATTACATCATACGGTATTCTACAAAGTATTCTGCTAAAAATGTGCTTTTGATGTCTTTTCTTTAAAAAGCAAATTTACTAAAGGTCTTCTTTGGATCTTTCTTTCCTTCCCTGATTTTCACTCCAAATGGCAGCTGCTCAAATATGTGTCTTCTCACTCCTTAAAATTCCAATACTGTCTTGGCCTCCTGGCCCTATCTCTCCCCTCATTCCTCCCTTTTTGTGGTCTTTATTCTCTAACAGCGTTTATGTAGCACAATTTCCCTCTTCTTTCAATTGTGTTCCCATGCAATAAAACCAAAGCATCCTCTTAGAAGGTGGAAGAAAATGGGGATAACAAATCCTTCCAAGTAATTTTTTTTTCAGTACTAAGAGGTTGAACTGAGGGACTGGGGCATGCTAAGCAACCACTCGACCACTGAGCGCCGACCCCAGCAGCCCCCTTTTTATTTTTTATTTTGAGACAGAGTCTCACAAAGTCACATAGGCTGTCTCTGGCCTTGAACCTGCAATCCTTCTGTCTTAGCAGAGAATCATGGGTTATTACAGGTGGGCACCATGGAGCCCAATAATAAAAATAGTAATGTGCTCATCCCCCATGTGTCTGTCAGCTTCTTGTGCTATGGGAGCTTGCATGTTGCTGTGATCCTGAAAGCTATGCTACTGGTATTTCATATATCAGTACGGCCACCCAGGGTAGACAGGTTTCTGCTGAGCTTCCAGACTAAGACAAACCAGGGAAAGGACCTGGCAGCCTACTCCCAAAACAATTAGCCATTGAAAATCCTATGAATAGCAGAGAAGCACTATAAACAATAGTGTAGGAAAAGGAGCCTCCAAGTCTGGAAGGCATTCAAGAAATGGCTGGGGAAGAGTTGCGTCCTCAGAGTTGAGTTGACCTTAATGGTGAGAATGGAGTCGAGTCCCTGGGACTTCCTTTTGTTGATGTGGCAGTACTCCAAATGAGAAGAAACACTGTGGCTGCCACAAAGGGCTCAAACATAAAAAGATGGTGTGCATGGCAGTATTGGGTAGTGTTTCATACTGTGGTACACAAGGGCACTATGAGTCAGATCTGACTTGATGGCACTTAACACATACATACACAATGTGCTCATACACTAAGCTAAGCATAGTACATGTATTATTTAATAACCAACATGTGGCTCATATTCTCCTTATCACCATTTTGCAAATGAAGAATCTAAGGGTCAGCGAGACTTGGTGACCAACTCAAGGGAACAGACTTAAGAAGCCATGTTAAACCTTACCTATTCACCCTGTACTGTTTACAGGATTTTTAACAATGCATGGCAGGAAGTGGCAATAGCAAATGAGTGGCCTTGGCAGTGCTCCTGGCCATGTATGCTTTCTCTGACCTCTGCTTTTCCACATCCTGTGCTTAGGTCTAGTAATGTCCCTTGGCCCCACCTCAACTGCTCAAAGAATCTATAGACCCAGTATTTTGTCATCCAGTTGGCATAACTCTACATTTTGGGTTTCTGCCGATCACCCTTCTCCTGTCTTCAGTGCCCCTCCCTCCTATAGAACTGACATCCTGCCCCAGTTCCAGTCATTTGGCTGGGGCTCTGCAACTCGGTCTAATTTTTGTTCATCCATTGTTGCCCTGAAATGTCAGTCTGCCTTCTACTTCCAATCCCTTTTTGGTATGAACTGCCTGCCTAGAGGCCCTGCATGCAGCAACAGGCTGGGGCCTCTTTACTCAGGGGAGGAGCACTGATTGGACGAGGAGTAGATGCCACTGCAGAAAGCACCAGTGCACAGGATGCCCAATGATCAACCTGCTTTTCCCGTATCTCACCTAAGAGTCACCAGAACTGCTCAGCTGGCTGTGGGATGCCTAGGAAGATCATATGGCCACCATTGAAGCCGCAGGTCTATTGACAAAGGAAGGAGGAGGATGGTCACACTGAAGAGCATAGAAAAGACCATGTGACTGGGGTTGGGATGGCGGAGAGGGAGTGATGACAGTTATCTAAGCTTGGTGACTTCCAGCTCCAGCTCTCATGAGACTTTTCTGCACTCTACAAACTTATATTCTCAGGAGTCGCACTTTTTCTTACCACAAAGTTTCCTTTGTATCTGAGTCAGTTTGAGCAGGTTCCTCTTAACTACAATCAAGAGACTTTGCTAGACTACCTCCTTCCTTGTGTTGGGAGCGATGTCCACATCTTCACCCCTTGGCTGGTATCCCACTGTATACAGGGATGACCTGCTTCTCCTGGCCCTGGGCTGGAGGTTGCACTGACCCAGCTCCTGTGAGCATCCTGACCAGGCTGTTCCAAGGAAGAAAGGAGGGACCACAAACACAGGAAGGATTTGGGGATGGCATGGCACTCTGCTGCAGCTTCTTTTTTTAATTTGAGGACATGGTTCTTATCTTCAAGTTGTTTGTGATCAACTTTGGAAGAACATTAGAGCAAAGTGGGAGCTGACACTGTTGAATGCATTGGAGGGGCAGGCAGAGGCAGAGCAGGGAATGCAGAACACCGGGGACAGGATGGTGGCTCCATGCTCTGGGCTCCTCAAGTTGAGGAATGACAGGAGCAATTAGCATCATTAAACTTTCTGGTTCCTACAGGGGCTCTTAGGTTTTAGGACAAATGCCTCAATTTACTCATGAGAAGACAGAAATAAAAGAATTAAAACATAGTAATGATAGGTAATAGTGTTAATCGGTGAGCACTCAGGGCAGGCTCTGCTCCAAGCACTTCATACTTACCAGTTCACTTAGTCCTTACAATAACTCTACAAGGTTGGCCTGTCTACCATTTTCATCTCATAGAAGAGGAAACTGAGGCACAGAGGGGTTAAGTAACTTCCCCAAAGTCACCCAGTAAGTAAGTGATGGAGCCAGGATTTGAACTCAGAAAACCTCAAGTCAAAGAGGTTTATTATACTTGAGTCATTATATAACACTACTTCTCATATAATGGGAGAAGGGTGCGGCAGTCTACTCCCCAAAATAAATCCAGAAACAGCCACTGAAACTCTATGAGGGTTGCCACGAATCAGACCTGACTTGAGGGCCCCTAAGAACAAATAACAAACTTCTCTTAAGCACAGAACACTAGAGCTTTATTATTATAAATAAGAGCTGGCAAAGTGTGTATGCATGCATGTTTCTCACCTAAATAAGGCAGCAATATCAGGATTCATGCAAAACACCAGAAATCAAGTGATGGTTTTAATCAGAGAAAGTGATTAAAGGCTCAGAAAATCAAAAGTCAGAAAAACCCAAGTTCAGTAGACATATGGTATCTCTAATCATTTAAAGGAGATGAGAAAATAAAATTCTTAAATCCTTTCTTTCAGGTCTCAGAACTAAGTAAACTGTTTCAACTTAAAAAAAATAATAAAAGGATGCTGCTGCTTTATAGGTTTATAGATTCTCCTGCCACAGGTGGTGTGATAATCTTGCTGGCTGGCTGAAGTAATCCACCAAAGCAAGCCCTCCTGAAGATGAGCCAATCAATAACTGTATTAGGGCTCACCATGATCTGCCCTCTCAGGGAAGTCTTGAGGTCAGAGAAATATGCAAGCTGAAGTCATTTTCCTAGTACATTTTTCACAAATGGCTGGATATTCAAAATCATGGGCTTATGCAAAAGACATTCATGGTTCAGTTGTCAATAAACCAATTCAGTATTTGTAAGGTGCTGGAGACATCGGGTGGGTATTTGGAAACCCAGATGAGCGAACTAATGTGAAAGGTTCCTCCTCCTGCAAAAACGCATAGAACTGCCAAACAAAATGTATCAAAACAAATTTTCAAAAAATACACAACTGGGTTTAGAAAACTTGCTCAGCTGTCAGAAATGGGGAGAAAAGTCCAACCTGGAAGAGCAGGCAGAAGCTAGTATGTGGTGAGCTGCCAAGGTCCAGGGCTGGGAGGCGGCCCCAGGAGCCAGAGGTGGTTTTCAAGCCCATGCACGGGGAGAAGTGGCATCTTGAGCTGGTGGGAAGGGGAACACGGGAAGGTATCCTGCATAAAACTGGCTGTTTTGAAGACTGTCCTGCTTATGAATGGGACACTAGAAAACCCTCCATCAATCACCTGGGGACATGGAAAGGCAACTTCATCAGATGGAGTCATAACCTCTCCCACGTGCAAGGGCGGAGCCCAAGTGTGTGCCAGTGCGGTGGTAGGTGGCCCCAAGCTGAGAGATGGCACAAAAATTAGGGTGAGACCAGCAAAAGAAATAAGATTGCTCTGTGAAGTTAACATCACAGGAGTCATTTTTTTTCTCATATGAATAAGGAAGGAAGCAAGGGAGGGAGGGAAAGAAGGAAGGGAGGAGGGAGGGAAGGAGGGAGGGAGGCTGGTCAGCCTGCTGAAGATGATCCAGTAATCCAAAATCAAAGAGGAGACTAGTGATGGGGAGCAAGTTAGGTGAAAAGGAAGAGACGCCACCAGCATGCTGAAACAACAGAATACTCTGAGAGAGACAGCTGGCCAGGTTTAAAATTACAGAAGAGACAAAGCAGCTGTAATGAGGGTAGACTAGTGTGAAAAGCCGCCCAGGTGGGTTCGAAAAGGAGACAGCAGCAGTGAGCAGATCCAGCAAGGCCCCGCAGTCTCTGGGAGACAGAGAAGGAAAGAGGCAGCAGTGGGTCAGCCTAGAAGAGGGAGAGAACCAGGAGCTACAGGGGTGCAGAGAAGGCACCCCAGACCCAGCTTTCCCAGAGGACTAAGCTTTCCCATTTGAACTAAGATGTAAGTTACACCAGCAGCTGTGAGCTGAAACAGGCAGGAGGAAGGGTCAGCCCGGGTTAAAGTCTGTGTGACTCAGAACCAGTGAAGGACCACCACAGTCCAATGTCCCAGATGATGAAAAGATTTCCCTGAAGAAATGAAGTACCCTGTGTGGAAACAGTTATATAGGAACCTGTGTCTCCCACTCAGCCTTTGAATTTCTTCAGAGTAGAGATGAAGTGGTCCCTCATCCAACCCTCCTGTCTCCTTCGGTGCCAGTCTTGCCTCACCCCTTCCTCTTGCCACACCAGTTCTTCTCTCAGTTTTTCAAGTATAAAAAACTATTTTCTGCTTCAGGGCCTTTGTGCATGCTATTGTCACTGTCTAATATGATTTTTCTCCTATACTTTTCTTTTGGGTTTCAGGTTAATGGTCAGTCCTCAGAGAAACCTTCCTTGACCACCTTGCTTAAAACAGGCCCCTCTCTGCTCCACTGCCCAGTTGTTTCTTTTCATTTACCACAATTGTAATTACTTATTTGTAATTAGTTTTCATTTAGTTTTTCCATGTCTGTGTTAGAATGTAAACTCACAAAGGAACATTCCTTCCTTGCCCCCTAATCTTTCCTCTCTCCTGCCTTCCTGCTTTCCTGCCTCCCTCCCTCCCTTCTTCCTTTTTCTCCTTCCTTCCTTCCTTTCTTTCTTCCTTCCTTCCTTCCTTCCTTCCTTCCTCAAATGGGGTCTCTCTATGTTGCTCAGGCTGGTCCTGGACTCCTGGGCTACAGTGATCCTCTCCCTCAGCTGCCTAAGTGCTGGGACTACAAGTATGCACCACTGCATTTGGCAAGAAGGACTTTTCTTGATTACTACTGTGTCTCTAGTTACAAGCAGATCGTAGATGTCCAGTAAATTTATCAAATGGAGAAATTAGTAAAATCAATATGTATAAAGTTATTGAATGAAAAAGTATACACCCAAGAAAAAATTTTTTGGAATAACCAACAATATGCCAACCTTGTTTTTAGGTGCTGTAGGGTTATGTCCTACTCATAGCGACCCCTACAGGGTTTTCAATGGATGGTTGTTTTGGGATTGCCTCGGGAGTGGATTGCCATACCTTTCTCCCATTTTTGCGGCACTGGGGATCAAACTTAGGACCTCAGAGACTGCAGAGTGGCGCTTTACCAACTGAGCTAAATCCCAGCCCATGCCAACCTTGGGATGTAGTAATGGGAAGGGCAAGCTTTAAAGCTTGCAGTTTAGCATGGGAGAGAAATCAAATAAATACAGTAAATGTGACCATGGTGACAACAGAGGAGGTACAAAATGCACCTGACAAGACCAATTCGGTACAGAATCACAGAAGGCCTTTAGGAAAAACAACATTTAAGCCAAGTCCTGAAAGATGAATAGGAGTTCACCAGTTGAAGAGGAGGTAAAAGATGTTCCCAGCTGAGCAGAGACATGGATGCAATAGGGCAAGGCTCTTTGGGAAACTTAAAGAGGTTTGGCATAGGCAAAGCTTAGAGTTGCTGCAAGAAATAAGGTCAGAGAGCTATGACAGTCAGATCATGAGTATTTTCCAAACTGTGATGTAGAATTTGGATTTTATCCTAGGGTCAAAGAGGAGATATTATGTAGCTTCCTCCTGGCCCTGGGTATTGCGGGTTAAGCCCAGGGCCTTGCACATACTTTGCAAGTACTCTACCACTGGGCTGCACCCACAGCCCACTTTTTTAATTTTTTATTTTGGGTCAGGGGCTCACTAAATTATACAAGCTGTCTCTGCCCACAAACTCGTGATCCTCCTGCCTCTGCCTCCTGAGCTGCTGGGATTACAGGTATGCACCACTGTGCCCAGCTCTATTATGCATTTTAATTGGGAAAGTGGCATGACCAATTTGTGTTTTATAAAGATGGCCCCAGGGCAATCAGGGTAACAGGGAGAGAACTAGAGGCAGGGATATCAGGATACTAGTGCCACAATATAGACAAGAGATGAGGGTGCTTAGACAGGGTGGAGATGGAGGATGGGGATGAGAGTTCATGGGACTGGATCAACTTAGAGAAGGGAGAAGATAGGGCACAGAGAGAATCAAGGATGGTGCTTAGGTTTCTAGCATGATTAACCAGGTGAATGGGGCACCATCCTCGGGCTAGTATCTGGCAGAAAACCACACACCAAGTAAAACTGGGTGCCTGCTGAAGAACAAATGGCAGCAGTGGGATGAAGTGTTTCCATGGCAATGAGTGTGCATCAGCTCACTTTCCATTCCCACTTCCACCCGGTGTGATCTATCATTTCCTACTGCCTCCATCTGCCTTGGATTACCCATCTGTGATCTGCCAAGCTAGCCACAGCTCAGTACTTCTTTTCTTCCTTTTTTTTAAAAAAAATTCTATTTTATTACTGATTAACATGTATAAATTGTATATATTCATGGGGCTCAGGGTAATATTTCAGTACATGCATATCATATATGCTAATGAAATCCAGCCTCCCTTAATTCCCTCTTCTCCTTCCCAACCTCTAATAATCTTTATTCTACATTTGGTCTACTCTTTTTTAGTTTTCACATATGAGAGAACATGCTGTATTTGTCTCTCTGTATCTGGCTTATTTCACTTAACATGATGTCCTTCAGTTCTATCCAGACCCCTGTCTCTCACACTGCACAAAAATAACTCAAAAATGGATCAAAGACCTACATGTAAGACACGAAAATATGAAATTATTAGAAGAAAACACAGGGGAAACATTGCAAGACATTGGAATAGGCAATGATTTTTTTGGATTTGATCCCAAAAGTACAGGAAATAAAAGCAAAAAATAGACAAATGGGACTACATCAAACTGAAAAGCATCTGCACAGCAAAGATTCAAGAGAGTAAGGAGACAGCCTACAGAATGGGAAAAATATTTACTAACTATTCATCTGAGAATGAATCAACATCCAGGATATATAAGGAACTCAAAAACTTAATAAAACCCCAAATTGCCTAATAAAAAATGGGCAAGTGATCTGAGTAGATAGCTCTCAAAAGAAGAAATATAAATGGCCAACAAATATAGCTCAGCATTTCCAATTCCTAGGCCCCAGTGGCCACCAGGAAACATTTGCCTCTGTTTTTCCAAGAAGGGCTACACATTCTGCCCTCCCCGGCTCTCTCCAGCCACTATTGTCATTATTGCCATTCACTGTTGTAATTTTTCATTAATTTCCTTGATGTTTTGCAGATATAATAACATTAAAATTTATACTCAATAGTGGTATTATAATTTTCCACTACAAATGGGATTAGTATTTTATTCATTTGTATTTGAAAGCCATTGCCATTGGCATAAAATTTACCTCCAACAATACTTATTGTGGTTTTTAAGGTCCTTGAAACTTGCTATGAGAGATGTCTATAATAAAGAAATGCTGGTAAGCATACAAATGCCTTTCATGGGAAAAGAAGACCTTTTATTTTCATCATGGATAGACTTGAGTCCTTTGACTGAACGACACATAGGATATAAGGTTTTAAGGGCTGAGAGCCCTGTGTTAATTTGTAGATGCTTTCAAACAAGCTTCCTGGTTATTCAGAGGACACTTTTATATTCTAGGAGGATTCATATACTTGTTCCTTTTATGTTGTGTCTTACCTGAGTTACAGAAAAATATAAGTTGTATGCTTGCAGGGCCATGAATTACTTGGAAGTGAAGGGATCCTGAAATTACTCAACCCAAATGACTTTCCAAGCAGCCAGGGAGCTTGAGGCACTGCTAGCAGAGGCCCAATTTGGAGCTGGCAAGGGGGTTTCTCTGAACGGCAGCAGTGCTGGGTAGGGGAGGCGCACACAGGTAGGACTGGCCTGGTGGCAACCTGCACAGTTTCATGGAGCCCAGGCCAGAGAATTCACAGCATTGTCATCTTGAAATTCTTATCAAGTTTGGAACAAGGGTCCCCATGTCTGCACTGGGCCCTGCAAATAATACATCTGGTACTGTGTACAGCCAGCCAGACATGGGTTTCAGTCCTGGTATTTTCTGTAATGGACCATGTCTTGGTTTCCTTATCTGTAGAACTGGGATAATAATATCATCCTCTCAGATTTGATATGAGGGGAGCTAATAATATATGTCTAGCACCCGGGGAGCCTGAAAGGTGGTGATAGACACTGATACATGCTCCTTCCCTTGTGCAGTTCTCATGATTAAACTTACTATTATAACTTTATGGCAGGAATGCTAACCAGCTGGGATAGGCAGACACTGCCCTGTATGGCATATGAGTCAGTCCCAGGCACGATGGTTAGGATCATTCCAAGCAAAGAAGGTTTTCCAAAGAGGAGAATTCTGAGGCTGGAGTCCCATCCATGAGTTTTCAGCCTTTTTACTGTTATGACACACGGCACACAATGTTTACCAATACAATCCAAGTTTTATACAATTCCTTCATGCCTCTCTCCGCTCTCAAGACTCCTTGAGCAAGCCAACAAGTGAGGCTGGAATTATTATGAACATGCCCGTGACCTTGTTCTAGTATACTTATAAACTTCAGTATTTCAACTATTATCTGTAACAAATAGTTTTCAACATTCTATTCTACAGAAGTGGACAAACCTGTGGGTCACAAATCCATGCTTGAGAATCAGGAATGTAGACCCTCAGGATCCCAGACAAGGGGTCACCCCATGACAGGTTAGGCAGACTAGCACCAATATAGAGCCCTCATGGCTTGGCTATAGCCTGAAAAGTAATGTCACTTGTAAGGCATGGCAACCAAAGTCAGAGAAATGGAGCTAGATGGCTAAACTTGTGATGAATAGCTTGTAATCTTAAAACATCTGGCCAAACATATTTTTCCAAGAAAGGGAAAAAAAAAAAGACTTTAAATCAAATTAATAAGAAACATAAGCTTATTTTTGGGCATTTTTTGACTCTGGTCCAAAAGGATTGTTCAGGGGATTATAGTAGGAGTCAAAATGACCTCTGTCACGTGCAGCTTAGTAAGGGTTGTGGGCAGCTAAGAGTGCAGATGGTAGGCTTCAAGGGAAGCCCTAGGGTCTCAGCTGTACTTGCTGCCTTGTACTGAGCAAGCCTCTGAGCACAGGCACATCATGACACATGGGGCGCGCATGTGTCTGGGGTTTCCTGCCAGACAGGAGCACAGGAGGGCAATGGCCCTCTCAGTGACCTGTGCTGTGAAATGACCACACCCAAAGAACAATCTGCCCTTTTCCTTCTCTCCCTTCCTCCAAAACACCTGGAAGGCAGAGAGACATGGCTGCTCGCAGAGCTCTCTCAGGACAGAGGGGCTTCCGTAGGTAGTGAGGGCTGAAGCTGCGCCACCGCCTCCCCACAGCAAAGCATCATTGAAACACTGCTGCTTTCTTCCAAGACCCTCTCATCAGCCTTCTCTGATGTTAACTGGCTCAGGCTTTTGGTGAGGGACAGTGGCATTGTGAGTCAAACAAACTGACAAGCATTATGAACCTTTCTTCTGTTATCTCTCAGTGGAATGAGTGTGACCTTGACAATGGGATGGCTTCTGGGCCCACATGACATGGCACACAGAGGAGGCTTCAGTGTGTGACAATTATGACTAATGACTGGTAGATTTATCAGACACCTCAAGATGTGGTTGTAAAAAACATGTGCTAATACACAAACATTTATTTTCAGAAGTGGCAATTTGGCTTAGACGGCTTAAGTATTAGCCCCACTCCCAAGGATCAAAGTAAGAAAACCATAAATCGCTGGGGTTCTCAGGAGACCAGAGACACTGCATCCAACAATGGTGCCACAGCAGCAGTACTTAGCATAAGCTGAAGAACACAAGTGTGCAGCCAGAGAAAATCTGAGATAACACAATGGCATTTATACCCCATCCTCTACTTAACCTAAAATCCCAAAACTCAGCAAACAGATTTTCTTCCAGGGCACTGTACCACAAATTTCAAGCTCCTAGAAAAGGAGCCTAAGGGATACTTTGGCTGCATTTCTGGCTTTTGGTTAATCTGTCATTCTTTTTTTCTTACCTGTTGTCTAATTTCTTCCTCCATTTTCACTGGTGAGCCCAATTCTGCAACTTGCTTGACACCTTCGCTGGCATAGCCTCCATACTCCCATAGCACATAATTCTTGGAGTGGGATCCACCAATGATCGCAGACCAGTGATTGGCTCGACCTGGGAAAGTGAATTGGGATATAGATATCAGTGTGGCTGTGGCTAGAATATGAGCCCCTTAAATGACAGGGAGGAGAGGTACCTGGATGAAGATTCAGCCAGTGCTAAGCACCTACTTTGTCTTAGGCCCAGGGCTACTCAGTGACAAGACAGACCCTATGAAGGTTAAGTCTAGGGAACATGCAGGTACCTGGAGAAGACACAGAGACAGCCTAAGGGATGCCTTCTGGCTGGGAGGGTCTCAGAGAAAGGTACAGCTGAGAGAATTTGAAAGGCAGAACAGACTTGTAAGGCAGAATAAAGATGAAAGACTATTTCTGGCAGACTCAGAAACATTAAATAACATTGCCTATTTGGAAAGTCATCAGTAATTCAGCATTGCTGTGTCACAAACTGTCAAGGGGAGAGTTAGGAGAGGATGCCAGAGAGGTAGGAAGGAGCCTGTTCATGAATGGCCTTGCTCTAAATGCTTCAGGAGTTTGGATGTCATTTGAAAAATCTGAAAACCATGGAGGGGTTTGGAGCAGAAGAGTGATATGATTGCATTTGAATTTTAGATAAATCACTCAGGCAGCAGTGTGAAGAATGCATTACAGGAAGCAAAACTGGAGTGAAGAGCTGGGGAGGTGAGCAAAGAGCTAAAGCTAAGGGGTGCGTAGGCCTAAACATGGCTGTCGCCAGCTAACTTTTCTGTGCCTTCCAGAATGAGGGGCAAGCAGGCCAGCTCTATTTAGATAGACAGCCTGAATATGTGGAAGTGACCAGTCCACAGTGTTTTGGTGATAATCATGTGCGACGGTGGCTGAAGTGTTATGCAGGAGGGAATTCTCGTATAACATAAGAGAATAGGGAAACAGGGTGGCCTGGCAGGACAAAGATAGAACATGACCTGAGGATTTTATCAAAGTTCCCAAGGAAGAGAGCGAGAAGGTACTAATATTCAACAGCATACCATACTGGACTAGTTTTCACAGGCAATGAATATAGAAGCACCTGTATTAGTTACTAAGTTACATATATATAGTTCATCACCCATAGGGGTGGTCAAATTCTCATCCACACTTTGGTTGGTTTTATGAAGTCTGAAGTTGAAGAACATTTTCAGGCACAGTGAAGGAGAAATTTAAATTGAGCAACCCAACTGAAACTTTTAGTTTACCACTCTATGGCCTAGGATGGGCAGAAATCTTCACTCCACCCTACCATCTAAAAAATGGATTCTGAACAGGGCCTGGTCTTCTTTATACAGCTGCAATTGCTAGCCCAAGGCCTTCTGCTCCAGGGGCACATGGAGAACATGGGCATAAAGCCAGGGTGCACCCTCCTGACCACCTAAGGGCAGCCCCACCCCATGTGGGTCTGCTCAACTGCTTGCTCATCATTTCCTACACCTCAGGGAAATGCAAACTCCATTTATCCCTCATGTGTCTAGAGAAGACAGATGGAGATGCTGCCAGTTATTTCTCTAACTCCTTTCCTGGGTGGGGAGAATGTCTTAGCTGTCATCCAAGCTAGAGCATGCTTTGTAGGGGCAGGAGCAGGTAGCCAGTTGGGACCTTCAGTTCATTACGTGAACACAAGAAGACCAGTTCAGCATCCCTTGCCTCCCCTGTGCTGTACCACCCAAATGCCCCCTTATCCCAGGCCTGTCCTATCTGCAGTTTTGCATCTGAAGGGCTCATCATATCCTGTTCTCTTGGTGCTCTTCTCTTGCTTGGTTTGGGCAACTCTTATTTCTCTTCCACAATTTACTTAGAAGCCTCCAAAGACCACCATAGGCTGACCCAAGCTCATAGGCTGCCCTCTGTTTCTCCATAGCACAGATCACATTTACCCTTACTGTTATCCCATTAGATTGCAGTCTCCCTGAGGGAATCTGTCTTCAGCACTGTGCCTGATGCACTATGATTGCCCAGCACATGTTTCTAGAAGCATTATATCCAAACAATCAAATGGGAAGGTGGCAGTACACATGCTAGAAGCATCAGGGGATAGTCTTGCACAGATCTGATTCAATGTGATTAAATTCAAGTCTCATTTCAGCAGAATTCCTGACACCTATTAAGCTAAAGGACTCAGCTATTCTGAATGCTGTTAAATAACACAAGGTACCAGATGCCGTGGCACACACCTGTAACTGCAGTGACTTGGGAGGTTGAAATAGGAGAATCACAAATTCAGGGACAGAGGCAGCCTGTGAACTTAGACCTTTTCTCAAAATAAAAAATAAAAAATAAAAAAGGGGTTGGCAGCCCAATGATAGTGTACTTGCTTAGTATGTGCAAGGCCCTTTTTTTTTTTAACCACCCAGCATTTCAAAAAAGTTAATAAAAACCAAACCAAACAAACACAAGGAGAATTCATTCTAGAGCTGGCAGACATAGATTCAAGTCCTAGCATTGTCACTTACTAGCTATGTAAACTTGGTCAAATTCAATTACTTTATTTCGCTGAGTTTCAACTCCCTAATTTGTAGGTCAAGGATGATAATGCCTATCTTATTGACCTATTATGAGAATTAAATTATTACAAAACTAGGTAATATATGTGAAATGTCACAGAACAGACACTAAATAATTAAGATATCCTCCTCTCATGGTTGTTTGGAAGGCTTAAAAAATGAGTAACAGCCAGGCACGGTAGCACAAGCCTGTAATCCCTGTGGCTCAGGATGCAGAGGCAGAAGGATCGCAAGTTCGAGACCAGAGGCAGTCTACGTAACTTAGCGAGACACTGTCTCAAAAAGTAAAAAAAAAAAAAAGGGCTGGGATGCAGCTCAGTGGTCCAGCACTTACAATGCATGCAAGTGCGAGGCCCTGGGTTCAACCCCCAGTACCGAAAAAAAAAAAAAAAAAAAGAGTAACATGTGAAGCCTGCCTCTAATTCCTCGTAAAAGGTAAGAAGAATGTATGATGTAGAATATGACAGTAAGAGAACAGGAATAAGCACAATCATAGGGAGATCAGAGTATGCACCCAGATGGGTCTTTCTGGTTTATTCATTTAACTTCCAGTAGTTAGGTATGGAGCACGGTGGCAGGCCATGGGCACTGACAGGAATAGGATATGCCACTTGCCCTGAGGGGACTCCAAGTCCAATTTACAATCCAGTTTGTCAGGGTTATTATATAACCACAATGCAGAACACAGGGGATAAAGTAGTTAGCTCCAAATTCCCTAAATTCCAAGGACTTAAATTCCAAAGACTCCAGTGCAGAGAAGCAGTTACCTCCAGAATAGGATCTGTCTTTATGTTTCTAACTCTCTTGAATAAAATTTCATCATACTAGTTTAAACTTCTAGCCAATACAACAGTTAGTTTCCTGTAATACTTGGCAACATACCACGTTAATTCAAATTTTAACACATTTAACAACAGATCTGTGCAAGGTACTTGACAAGGGGGAAGGATGAGACTCCATCTTGGGGGGACAAAGCAGGCACCAAGGGGAAAACAACTTGCAACATCAGAGCAGGTATCAATGTCAGGTGAGCAGCAGTCACTCAGGTGCAAATCGATACAGAGGAATCAGGCATAGTGACCCAAAGCCAGAAGACTTAGTTCCAGGCCTCCATGTGGGACCATGAATCGTCATTCAATTTCTTAGGGCCTTAGTTTCCCATTTATTTACTTATTTGTTTGCTTATTTTGCAGTGCTGGGAATCAAACCCAGGGCCTTGTGTACGTTAGGTAAGTACTCTACTACAGAGCTATATCCTAGCTTCTCCTGCCTGATAGGGGTAATAGTTACAAGCCTGGACTGTCTCCTAGTGTTGCAAAAACTAATTGGGCTGGTTTTGGAAAGAGCTGTGAACACTGTAAAGAATTGCACAGACGAAGGGTTCAGTATTATTTCAGATACAAGGAACTCTGGGAATCCACAAAAGGGTTCACAAAGAAAGTGGAGGAGCAAGGAAACTTTCTTGTTGGAAGGAGGGCTCCCAGAGACTAAGAACAATGGAAAGAAGGGAGGACAGCATTCCAGTGGGACAGTGGCAGCAGAGGTTCTATTAACACCACCGATCAGAGGCTCAAATACTTCTTAGAATGGTGCTTTCCTATGCATGATCCTCACTATAACCTTACCCTCACGTTCTGGATGAGGACACTGAGGCCCAGAGAGTTTAAGGCACCTAGCTAGAGAGCTAGGGAGGGGAAAAGCTGGACATCAAATCCAAGTCGTCCTGAGCCCAGAACACTTGCTTTTCCCCTACATCCCATCGTGAAGTCAGGAAACGAAAGAAACCATTTGGTGTTTGGTGGATGGGAGAGTTAGAAGACAAAGAAATTAGATGGAACAGAGAGTCAGGAACAGTTGCAAAGAGCATCGCATGCCCACGGTGGTAAACAGCATGAGAAAAGAAGAAACATGATGGAAGATTCCTGCTGGGAAAAATGATGTAACAGTAGTTAACATGTGTTCAGTTTTCATTATGTGCCAAGCACTGTGCCAAGGACTGGACCTATATTATCTCATTAAGCACTCGAAAACTCTTTTGATGCAGATGCTATCATAATAATTTTCATAGGGGGAAACTTGGACTTAGGGAACTTAGCCCAAGATCACAGGAGCAAGTGGAGCAAAGGCACTGAGATTCAAAGTTGGGTCCATCCAGTGCAGGGGCCAGTTCTTTTCCACTGCATTGCACCTTATCTTTAGCTGGACACATCCAGTGAGAGGAAGGGACAGGGTCCAAGGGTGAGGAGACCAAATAGGAGACTCATCAAATATCCCTTGTGTGAACCACATAGGGTCTCATGTAGGGCAGTGACAGAGGAAATGGGGACAGAAGATTAGGAGTATGAATTAATATGACAGAATACTGGACAGATCTTGGGAGGCAATTTGGAGAAATAGCTAAAACTCTGGTTTTTGGTGTCAGAGCAATGTATATTCTAGTCTCAGTTCTGGAACTTTCTAGGCTGAGCAAGACAATCACTCTCAAGCTCAGTTTCTTCATCTTCAAATAGGGATACTGACATGATCAGTCTCCTACTGCTTTTCTGAGGCTGAAGGCCCTGAAATACTACCTAGTGGCTGGCACATAAAATAAGCCAATAACTATTAGCAAATAAAATTAAATATAAATAGGGAAGGTCAACCCAGACCAGTTTCTAGAAGGCATGGTAATGAACAGGAATCTAATTGGGTACTATGTGGCAGTTTGACTTAGAACTAGTGAGTGGAGCAGACAGAAATGTCATTTGGAAGGACCTGAATCTGGAAAAATGGCAGAGAATCACCTAAGTGGGACATACAGAATGAAGTGGTTAAGGAACCTCCAATAACCTGGCAGGAAGTTTATACCAATGTCCTCTAGGAAATAAGGGAAGAGAAAGAGGACCCAGGTATTAGGAGACCTGGGGAGAAGGGGTCTAGATTAATGCTTGTAGCCTTCCTAGAAGAATAATCATGGAGGCCACCTCTGGGGTCTTTGGAGAAACACTGGTGCCTCAGTCCTAGGCGGCAGGGATAGAGAAACAAAGCCCATCACCAAGTCCTTTATCTCGTAAGAAAGGACACAGGTCTTTGGTTTAGTACATCCCTCACTGGTTCTAGCAGTGTTCAAGTGGCCTACATGTATCTGGGTCTTGGGCTTTTTCCTAATACTTTGGATGAGGCTTACACAGGGCAGAGGCAGATAGAGAAGTGGGAGGGAGAAATGATTAGAAATGTGAGTTTGAGATACTGATGGACAACTAGGTGTATTTGTTTAAAAAGCCACCCCAGGGAGATACCTTGAATATATGTACAGTAACATCTTTTCTGGGCTGGGATTTATCTCAGTTGGTAGAGCGCTGCACTGCAGTCTCTGAGGTCCCTAGTTCAATTCCCAGCACTGCAAAAATGGGAGAAGGACCTGGCAATCCACTCCCAAGGCAATCCCGAAACAGCCAGCCATTGAAAACCCTATGAGGGTCGCTATGAGTCGGATACCAACTTGACGGCAACTAACAACAACAACAACAATAACATCTTTTCTGACATCTATTCTATTGTCATCACTGGTGCTAAATTACCAGTGTTCACAAGGATGCCTAAAAGCCCAGCACTCATCAAAGAAGGCTGGGGTTTAGCTTAGTTGGTAGAGTGCTGCTCTGTACTGTCTGAGGCCCTGGGTTTGATCCCCAGCACCACAAAAACGTAAGAAGGACAGGGCAGCCCACTCCCAAAACAATCCTGAAACAACCAGCCACTGGAAGCCCTATAAGAGTCACTAAGAGTTGGACCCTACTCATGGGCACCTAACAATAAGAAACATTAAAGAAGAACCACATCTGCATTTTGTCTGGTGTTGAAGGAGGCATGTTGCATGGTAGGTGGATTCTCTGAGATGTTCTATACATGGCAGGTATGATGGTTAATCTGATGTGTCAGTGAGCTGTGGGGAAGCCAGACGTTTGGTGAAACATAATTCTGGGTGTGACTGTGAGAATGTCTGGATAAGACTAACATTTGAATAAGTAGACAGAGTAAAACAGATTGCTCTGAGGGGGGTGAACCCTACGTAGTCAGTTGAAGCCTGAACAGAACGCAAAAGTTGATTCTCACTGGAGTACGAGGGAGCTCCTGCTGCCTAACTGCTTTCAAGCTGGGACATCATTTCTTCCCTCCTCCCTTGGACTCAAGCGGAAATACTAGCTCTTCCTGGGTCTCGAGCCTACTGGCTTTCAGACTGAAACCACATGATCAGCTCTCCTGGTCCTCAGGCCTTCAGACATAGGCTGCAACTGCACAGTTGGCTCTCTTCGGTCTCCAGCTTGCTAACTGTGTATTTGAGACTTCTCAGCCTCCATAATTGGGAAAATCAATTCTTTACAACAGACCTCTTTGTATTTATGCACACATATCCAATTGGTCCTGCTTCTGTAGAGGGCCCTCACTAGTACAGCAAGTGTTCAGTTGTTGTTGCTGTCAGGTGCCGCTGAGTTGGTGTCCGACTCATAGCGACACGAAACAGTACTGTCAGTACTTCTCTGCCTTTGATAGGGTTTTCAATGGCCTTTTTTTTTGGGGGGGGGGGTGGTGAGTGGGCTTCTGGGTCCTTCTCCAAATCCTATAGCCCAGGTGGTCTCTTATCCAAGTACTAACCAGATTCGACCCTGCTGAGCTTCAGAGATCTGATGGCATCGGATGCCACAGTGGTATAGCTGCAGGCTAAGTGTTCAGTGGCTACCCCTATTTCCTGGCCAGTGCCTATAGTGCCCTGCCCATCCTAGTCCTGCAAAAACCTTTCATTCATTTCTTTCATATCCATTCATGGTGCTTCAAGGAAGAATACGCTTAGCGTCTAGATTGCTGCAATATCCTATTGATCAGTCTTACCTATAGTACTCTCAGCAAATCTTTATTCTAGCCCATTCCTGGGCCCTTATGGAATTTGCTACAGAATCAAAACTAAACCCAGTTCCTCTAGTCTCTAAGTTCTTTCCTCCCCTCCCCCTTCTGTGTTTTAGTAGATGCTCTTGTCATTTAGATCTTCTGAAAAGACAAAAGTCGACCTACCCACAGATTTATCCATGAACCACATGAGCCCAGTGGACAATAGAAAAATATTGTGGACCTGCCAGTTAGATTCATAAAAGTTCTCTTAGATCTCAGTTCCTTCTTGGCCTTGTTATTCTCACTCTTGGCCCAGGCCCAAGATTTGCCTAATTTCAATGCTTTAGATTTGACTACAGAACTTGGTTTCTGTGGGGTTGTCCCTGGGTGCTGCCTAGGACACAGTTTGTATTTGCACTCTGGCTCTTCCTGCCCTTGGCTGCTGCAGGAACTTCCTTGGACCATGCTGCTGTGGTTTTCAGGATCCCTTCCGAGTGTCAAAAGAACTGCATAAGAAGCTTTTCCAGTTGAGCCAGATATTCCTCCATTTTCTATCTTTTTGATTTCTCCATTCAGCCATCATTTTTTTCCTCCTGTAAGGTCTCAAGTGTCACTTTTTCATTCCTGGGAAAACCTTGTACTTATGAAACTGATTACATTATTTTCCATTTCCTCTCAGCCTTCCATAATAATATTGTATTCTACCCTAGTAATTCATGCAATGAACATTTACTGCCCTCATATTATGCATTAAACTAGGGAACATCAAGCTACAATTGCCTGTTTTTGTTCCAATAAAATTTTGAGTTTTATATATTATCTACAGATTGCTTATGGCTGCTTTCATACTACAATGGCAAAGTTGAATAGTTATAACAGACTGTCCTACAAATACTAAAATATTTATTACCTGGCCCTTTATATGAAATGTTTGCCATAACCAATGCCATGCCATGGCAACTTCAAGATGAGTCAGATTTGGTCTCTATCTTTGAGATGTTCAGTCTGGAGGGTGGGGTGAAGAGAGTGAAGAACAGGTCATAAAAGGCAATTACAATAAAATATGTATAACATATCTTTAAGAAAGAGAAACATGGAATGTTAGAGTATAAACAAGAGGATACTTAACCCAGAGGGTACCAGAGAAGGTGTGATAGCAGGTCTAGGTCACTTCAAAATCACTCTGGTTCCTCAAAAAAAGTAGCCCTCAATAAAAGCTGATAAGGGCAGGTGTGTCATGAGATGGCTGGGCCTGAGGAAGGGCTGAATTAAGAAAAATGTGGCAGCACTAGATAACTTTGTAAATGGTTGCTAGATAACTTTGTAAACAGCCAAATTCAGGGAATTCCTGCAAAGGGCTAAACTCTGGAAATGCAAACTTACTTTGTACTTTGTACCCCCACCATTTTACCTTAAAAAAAATTTCTGCTTCTATAATTCTGCTTCTCCGCCCCTACCCTATAAATCCCCTAACCACTGTGAGTAGGATGCTGCTTTCTGAAAGTCCACTCCCGGGACTGAAAGTAGCCGGCCGGCCAGTCTAAATAAACTTTTCTGCTCCCAATCCGTTTGTTTGTGTCTTGGAGTATTTTTCTGGGTTTGAGCTGCTGGGTACAACAAAGGCTTCCTGGAAGAGATGGCAACTGAGCTAAACTCTGGAAGATAAGTGTTAGCACAGCAGATAGAGAGTTGGGCAAATGCAACTCTTTTTTTGTAGTAGAAGGAAAGGTAGGGGCAAAAGCAGAGGCATAAGGAAAAGTCACAGGCACGTGATAAATGATGAATTGGGAGAGAAAGGTGCGGGAAAAGTATAGAATGATCGGTGATCATACCAGGAAGCCAACCAGATCATAAAGAGATATGAATGTCTTAATAGAAACTTGTTGTTTTATCTTGAAGGTAATGTGAAGTACAGGAGAGAAGAAGTTAATCTGATCTACAAACAACCCCCAAATCCATGTATGCTTACTCAACTTCTGCTTCTGACACAGTGAAGTAAATGACCCTAGACCAGCCCTTTAGACATAAATAACTATAAAACTGAGCAAAATGTGTGAAGAACCAGTTTTTAGATGTTGGAAAACAGACGGCAGAGGACTATCATACCTGAGAGAAGGAAAAACACAGGAGGAGAGCCTGTTTTTGTCCTGGATTTCTGCCAAGGCCAAGTTCTGGATTGTAGAACAGGAAGCAAGAGCAGGGAGGAATATGGCAAACTGGCTGAGCTGAAAGGTAGAGGTAGAAATTGGGGCTGCTGATTCAGGTTGGTTTTATGGGTTAGTGTGAGAACAGGCCTAAGGTCACTTTAGAATCACTGGTTCCTTGAAAACCAGCCCTCAACAAAAGCTGACAAGGGCAGCTGTGACACAAGATGGCTGTGCCTGCCGAAGAGCTGCATTAAGAAAAAGGTGGTGTCACAAGATAACTTTGTAAAAGGTCAGATTCGGAAATTCCTGTAAAGGGCTGAGCTCTAGAAAACGGAAACTTGCTTTGTATCCCCAATTCCTTTACCGTAAAAAATTTTCTGCTTCTGTAATTCTGCTTCTCCACCCCTACCCTATAAAGCCCCTAACCAATGTGAGTCAGCTGCTGCTTCTGAAAGTCCACTCCCAGGACTGAAAGTAGTTGGCTGGCTGGTCTAAATAAACTTTTCTGCTCCCGATCCATTTGTTTGTGTGTTGCAGTATTTTTCTGGGGTTGAGCCACTGGGTACAACATTAGAATGCCAGAGAGGAGGAAGTTGCACATAGAGGAGCTTCAAAAACAGACATAGACATTCCCTTGAATCTTTGACCAAACACTAAGCTGTACAAGATGAGACTCTACAAGGACTGGCAGAGGACACCTACTGGGGAACTATAGGCCAAATGGAGATTCCAGAGGTTACATAATGCTGGAGATATAGGACTGTAACTATTCCCATTGGAGAGGTTTGCTGATCACTCTGGGTGTTCAGTTGAGAACGTAGAAAAGCCCTGATTACTGGTAAAACTACTTTAGCTCTAGAGTAAAGGCTACCTAGATGCACTTTAACAAAGCTTAGGAAACAGGCCTTGACAGGGAATCAAGTAGATGTACTAGTAAATTAACTATCTGCCAGACTAAAACTCCATATTCTTTAAAGGAAGACAAAAAGTCTGGGTACTCAACAATGTAACTTTTATAATGTCTATTATTCATAAAAAGAAAGAAAGAAAGAAAAGATGACTAGACATGTAAGAAAATGTGACCTAAACTACAGGAAGAAAAAGCCGATAGAAAGAGTTCCTGAGATGACTGATATGTTGAGATTAACATGCCAGGACTTTAAAACAGCTATTGTCACTGTGTTGAAGGATTTAGAAGACAAAATGGACATAATGAATGAACAGATGGGGAATCTTGGCAGAGAAACAGAAACTATTTTTAAAATCCCAAATGGAAATTCTATAACTGAAAAATAAAATATCTGTACTTGAATAGAGCAAAGGAAAATATGAGTAAACTGAAAGATAGGTGATATAAACACAATTCAAAATAAAGTACAGAGAAAAGATGGCTGAAAAAATTAAACTGGAGTCCTAATGATATATACAATAAAAAATAAGTAGTTTACATGAAGTACCAACAGGAAAGGCTAGAAAGATTGGATTAGAAAAATATTTTAATAAACAATGCTTGAAATTGCCCCAAATTTGACAGATAGAACCAAGAAGATCACCAAACCCCAAAAAGAATAACACCAAAAAGAGGAAAAGACACTTAAAGACAAAATGAAAAAAATCAAAAAAGAAAAAAAAGAAAAAACAAAAAGAAAATGACATCTAAGCATTTCATAATTTGATACAAAAAGAAAATCTTAGAATCAATAAAAGACACATTACAATTAGAGAAAGAAAGAATGGCTGTCTGCTTCAAAAACAAGGTAAACCAGAAGACAATGAAATGACATCCTTAAAATTTTTGAAGAAATAAAACCCATCAACTTAGAATTTTATTATCTTGAAAAAATATTCTTTAACAATAGGGTAAAACTTTTTTTTGATAAATGAAAGCTGAGCGAATTTATTACTAGCACATCTGCAGTATATGAAATATTAAAGGAAATTCTTCGGGCCAAAGGGAAATGAAAACAGATGGCAACTCATATCTGCATGAAGAAATGAAGAGTGCTGGAAATGGTATGTGTGTGGGTAAAGTGCTTCTTTAATTTCTTTTTCATTGAAGAGTTTCTCCTCTTAAGAGGTTTGAGTTTCCTCATTCTGTGTGAAAAACCACTCCCATCAATGCTCTCTTCATGCAAAAGCCTGTCTTTTGTCTTTCCTGCACAAAAGCTTACCTTTTGTCTTTCCAGCCTTTTCAAGAAAGTCAGCCTCAGCTCACTGTTCCCACTTCCTCCCCTTATATTCTTTTCTTTACAATGTGAACCTTAGCTCCCACCTGAGCTCATCTCCTCTACCAAGTCTTTAAAAATGTTGACTTTTGCTCCTCTCTATTCCTGCAGTTAGACAATTACTAGTGACAATCAGAGGAAAATTGCTGTCTTCTTTATTTCCCACTTTAAAATAAAAGTATACTTCAAATTCAGTAACATTCACCCTTTTAAATGTACAGTTTAGCAAATTTTGACAAATGCACACAATCACATAGCCACTATCACAATCAAGATATAGAATAGTTCTATTATCCTCCCTCTCCAAATTCCCACATGACCTTTTGTAATCAATCCCATTCCACCACCCTTAGCCTTTGGTAACCTCTGGTCTGTGTTTTGTCTATATATTGTTGTAATTAGGTAATGTCACTACCTGACACTGCCATGTCTGGCACTATTGTCAGTGCTTCTCTGCTATTCACAGAATTTCCAATGGCTGATTGTTTTGAGTGTGGACTGCCAGGCCCTTCTCCCAAGCCTACGGCACCCAGTATTCCCAGGCTATCTTCCATCCAAGTACTAACCAGGCCTGACCCTGCTTAGCTCCTGAGATCTGACAAGACTGGTGGTACAGATGTAAACTTTGTCCATATAGTTTTGCCTTTTTCACGTTATAATCTAAATGGACTCATACACTGTGCAGTGTTTTAAGTCTAATTTCTTTAACTTAGTATAATGCATTTGAGATTCATCCAAATCATATCAGTTCATCCTTTTATCTAAATGTCTTGAAAAGAAGGGGGGGCCTCTTACTGGTTTAAGGCCATTGCCAAATTCCTACTTCCACCATAACTCCCTGTGTGACCTTGAACCAGCTACCTAAGTTGTCTAAGAGTCAGTTTGTTGTCTGTGAAATGGGAGTAATAGCAGTACTTATCTTTTGGGGTTGTTATGGGGTTATAGAAGGAAATCCATATAAAAACACTTGGCACAGTTCCCGCTACACACAAAAAAATTAATAAGTGGTCATCTTTAATATTAATACTTCATTTCTCCAAGGAAAGTAGGGATTAGGAGCAAACAGAGATACAGGACCTGTTGGTTTGGGTAAGGCAAGGTATGGGGATAGCAAGATTTTCCAAATGGTGTGGTCAGTTGGGGTTCAAGCAGCAGTTGGCACTGGAAGTATAGAAACCCACTGGATAGGCACAGCAAGGGGTGATACAATGGCAGCAGAATGAGTCAGGTATGCTGACAGACAGGGGGGCCCCTGGTGTAAACTGGCTTCACAGTTCAGGTTCTAGCTTCTGGAGTTGGGGTGGGGAACTGACACAAAGCCAAAAGAGACACAGGGGCCAGAGTAGCTCTCTGAAGTCCCAGAGGCACATGGACACAGACAGCTTGAGCATGGAGTTAATTTAGAAGGTCAGAGGTTAACCCCAAGGCATATAGGCCTTACTGGGGCTGGAGGCTCTTTAAGAAATGCCTTCTTCACCTTAGAATTGCCCTGGTGAACTGGGGAAGAATAATATTAATCACTAACACTTAACAAAGGCTGGAATTTATCTCGTTTGGTAGAGCACTGCTCCGCACTGTCTGAGGACCCAGGTTTGATCCCCAGCACCACAAAAACAGGAGAAAGACATGGCAATCCATCCCTGAAGCAATCCTAAAACAATTAGCCATTGAAAACTCTATGAGGGTCACTATGAGTTGGACCCAACAGCACCTAACAACAACAACAACAACAACACTTAGTAAGACTTTCCTATGTGCTTTGTATGTTGTTATTCAATCAATCCTTGAAAACAAAAACTCATCTTATGGATTAGAAATTAAAGTATGGAAAGATTAAGTAACTTGTCTAGGGGCACCCATCCTGTAAGTGGAAGAGTCAGGATTTGAACTCACATTTACTTCCTATAGAGCAATGCTGCCTGAACTTCCAGTGTAGATGGAAAGTTCTACATTCCAATGTCCAATGTGGGAGCCACTGGCCAGAGATGATTATTGAGCATTTAAAATGTAGCAAGGGTGAATGAGGTACTGTCTTTTTCATCTTATTTAATTTAGACAGTTAAGACTGTCTAGTTGCCATTATATTGGACACTAGAATTTGGGGAAATATGAGTACTGCTAGGTATAAGGATCAACTGTGGAGGTAGCACCTTCCAGGAGAGGGCACAGGATAGGCTAGACTCTACCTGGGACTGGGGTCTCTCTCACAGCTGTAACTCATGTGTGACAGGTGTGACAAGCTTGTAGGAGGAGTTTATACTCGAACTAACACTCGGCCTGTAGCAGCGACGGATACTGTGCATCACATACTCTCTGTCCACCTCTGATTTCAGCCACAACTATGGTAGGTATGAGCACATACTCATGCTGTTGGTGTCGTGAGTGTCCACCTGACGTGTGCTGTGCTTCTTCCTATTTACTGTCTCGTGGCCTTCTCTGAAGCTTTGAGTCTATCTGGCCAGCAAAATATGCCTGGGCATACAGGGAAGTTAGTGCTCCTGAAGACATCCCTTGGTCTATGTGGGAGTGCTAGAAGACAATTCTGGAAGGTAGACAATTTGGGACGGTATTCTATACACTTCCCAGAGGTACACATGATGCCAGTGGCGTCACTCATACAAACTTAGGCTGATAATTCCTCTTCCCTTGTTATTTTCTCTCTATTCCTTCACCCTTGCTTCCTCTATCACTTTCATAAACTACCTGCAGTCCTTGTGCCAGGTGCTGCTTTTGGGGAACCCAAATTGAGATACAGCTCATCCAGTTAAGTTCACATGCCTGGGCACAAGGATCCATGAAATAATTATGATGATTAGACAAGAGCCAGCTGGGTTGCTCTTTTTGTTTCCTGAAGGAGAATACAGGTGATCCTTCACTCCTCCTCCATCCAAATCTATGGCTGTTGTCCTCATTGTCTTTGTCACCATCAGTGTCCTCATTGACATCATCATCGTTATCCCAACCACTACCATTCTTTGAGAATGTTTCTTGTATCACACAGTTCATGGGTGTTGGCTAATACCCTTACATTCTCACAGGGGTCCTGCTAGGTGGGTCTGTTTTCATATCCAAGCTATGGGTGAGAGAAATGAAACACTAGTACGTGGCAGAGCTGAGATTTTCCATTAGTCTGCTAAACTCAAGGCCATGCCATTTCTATTTTACTCAGTTTGAGCCAAGTCTAGATTTAGTTAGGAGGTCATTCTGATATCACCTATGCCTATCTCACCAGAATTAGCTCGTGGGATGGGGATAACAGGACGTGAAGTAGGATGCTGCCTATCCAGTTTCTTGAGAACATTAAGGGTACCGGTTTTTGGTGTTCATAGATTTAAGCTTTCTTTAGACTCAGCCTTCTCAGCCCAATTTTTCTGAATTTCTGACTCTTGATTTAGGTATCTCTAAACCTAATCCCATCACTTGACTCTCATTTCAGAGGCAAAGAACATAATTTCAGGTGCTCTCAACACTCATCCACATTGCTACACTAGAGGCTATTTGAAGGTTTATCATTCCCTGACAAGTAACACTGGAATTATATTTCTAGAAAGACAACTTTATTTAAAAATGTCCTTCCAAGATGACTTTTCCACATAAACATTGTTATATATATGGGATAGAGTCTATATTACTGGACAGCTTCCAAATGTTTAATATACCATTAACACCTGAGTCTTCAGCCCCAGGGAAGGAACTGCAACATTTTGGATGATAAATTCTAGCAGTGTTTATCTAATTTTAAAAATCTAAGAGCTTGTACTTAAAAACTTTTCAGGAGCAGTATATAACATTACTTTGTCTTTGAGACTGTGACAAAGAGAATGGGTTTCTCCCACCCTATCAATGCTTTTTCCAGGTTTGAATCTGAACTGTCAGCTAAGCCCTGTAAATAAGATAATGGTTTTCTGTGTTCAAAAATTTTTAAGCAGCAGAAAGAGGCAGTGAGAAACAGGAATTGCTGAGCACCTGCTTGTACCAGGTGCTTTCTTACACATTGTCTAATTTGTTTCTCAATCACATGTCACTGAAGAGGAAGCAGGCTCAGAGAGGATCAGGAACTTGCCAGTGGACACACTGCCAGTGACTGGCTGAAACAGGATTTGGCTCAAGACTGATTTGTCTTTGGGAAAGCTTTTTGTTCTGCCAATAAGAGAGAAGCTAGAGGCTCTAGAGAAAGTTTGTTAAGCTAATAATGGAACCAAAGTCTATTCAACCAAGCCTCTATATATAGGACAAAAGGGGGGTCAAGCTGGGATTGAAAAGAAATCCACCACAAAATTGAAGGTAAAAGTGAAGACAGAAGCCTAATCTCTTTTGGGACCATAAATATGGAAACCCCAAAAAAGATATAACAAACTATATATGCAGCTGTTTAGAAAAACTATTCAACATCACAACCAGATAGTGTTGTTCCAGGAACAGAAGGGTGGTTTAATGTTCCAAATTCAATCAATCTAATTCATCACATTAACAGAACAAAATCTTTATAGGAACAGAAGAAACATTTGATTACATTCAATATCCATTGATGATTTAAAAAAAAATAAACTTGGCAAACAGCAGAAGGGAATTTTCTGTAGCTAGTATAAAGATATCTACAAAAAGCTATAGCAAAATTATACTTAATGATAATTATTAAAATATTTCTCCATAATATTTAGAACAAGCAAGAATGTTCAATATTATCACTTCTATTCCACATCATACCAGATATTCTAGCCAGTGCAATTAGGCATGAAAGAGAAGGCATAATGATTAGAGAGGAATTATTGGTACACAAAATTGTGTATGTAAAAATTCCAAAATAATCATGTATTGTAAGACTCCATAAGTTAAAGCCTGCAGCTGTACCACTGTGGCATCCAATCCTGTCAGATCTCAGAAAATAAGCAGTGTAGGGACTGGTTAGTACTTGGATGGGAGACTGCCTGGAAATACTGGGTGCTGCAGCCTTCCGATAAGGATCCAGCAGCCCACTCCCCAAAACAATCAGCCATTGAAAACCCTATGAATAGCAGAGAAGCACTGACAATAGTATTTTGTCTGTTGTACAAAGGGTCCCTATGAGTCAGACATCGACTCAATAGCACCTAACAACAATATAAGGTAAGGGTGTTAAATCTCTCCAAATTTGTTCCTGAGATATAAACAATCTCAATCAAAATGTTGTTGTTGTTGTTAGATGCTGTCGAGTCGGTATCTGACTCATAGTGACCCTCATAGGGTTTTCAATGGCTGAGTGCTTCGGGATTGTCTTGGGAGTGGATTGCCAGGCCCTTCTCCCATTTTTGCAGTGCTGGGAATTGAACTCAGGGCCTCAGAGACTGCAGTGCAGCGCTCTAGCCACTGAGCTAAATCCCAGCCCCACACAATCAAAATAGTAGGTTTTTTTTAAAAAGTGAAAATTGAGATCAAGATTCTAAAATTTATACAGAAATGCAAAGACCAATAACAGTCAAAATAATCTTGAAGAACAACAAAGGTAGAGAACAACTCAGATATCCAGGCCTTCTATAAAGGTGTCATAATTTAGACAATGTGTTGTTGGCAGAAGGTGGACAAATAAACCAATGGAACAGAAGAACAAAATACCCAGAAACAGTTTCACAGATGTTCTGGTCACTTGATATGTGACAAAGGTGGCTGTAATGAAATAGAGAAATTAGGGTATTCCAATAAATGGTTCTGCTAATAATAAAAAAAAAGACTACTGACCCCTTCCCTTGTACAATGTACAAATTCAATTACAGATCAATTTGGTGTCTAGATATGAAATGTATAAAGTATAAAGCTTTTAGAAGAAAATATTGGAGAATATTGTCATGACTTTGAGATAGACATAGACTTCTTAAATGAGATGCAAAAAGTAACTAATCATGAAGGAAAAAAAGACAATGTGGACTACATTAGAATTAAAATCTCTGTTCATCCAAAGACAAGGAAAGTCAAAAGGTGAGTGGCACAGTGGGAGATGTTTGTAATACATACAATTGACAAAAGACTTATATCTAGACTATATACAGAACTCCTACAAAATGATAAAAAAAGGCAGATAACAGAAGAGAAAAAATGATGCAGAGACATGAAAAAACATTACATGGATGCAAGGAGCCAATGACAGCACACTAGGCAAAATTGAAGAGGTTCAAATTAAAATCACAATGCCATATTATTATACACACACACCAGGTAGTAAACATGAAAAAAACACCCAAGCTCCAACAATAACAAATACTAGTAATAACGTAGATCAAATCTCTTCTGCTACAGAAAATTGCTTAGCAGTAGTTGTTAAAGCTGAAACACTTATGACTCACATTTTACTCACATCAAGTAAATGACCAACGAAATGCATACATATACTGACCAAAAGATCTGTATATGAATGCATAACTGTTCACTGTTGTTATTGTTGTTAGGCGCCATAGAGCTGGTGTCTGACTCATAGTGACCCTATGTACAACAGACGAAACATTATTATCAGTGCTTCTCTACTATTCGTATGGTTTCCAATGGCTGATTGCTTTATTCAGAGTGGTTTGCTGGGTCCTTCTCCCAAGTCTACAGCACCTGGTGTTCCTAGCCAGTCTCTCATCCAAGTACTAACCAAGCTTGACCCTGCTTAGCCTCAGATCTGACAGAATCAGATGCAGCAGTGTACAGCTGAAGGCACACTGTTCATAACAGACCTAAACTAGAAACAACCCAGATAGTCATCTATAAAAGAATAGAGAAATGAACTGTGGTATATGTATTCACGCAGTGGAATCTTCTACATTTGTAAGAAGGAACTAATCAAAGTCATACATAACCATGTGGATGAATCTCACAAACTATGAAGTTGGACACAAGAAGCCAGACACCAAAGGGTATACACTATAAAATTTCATTTGAACAGGTGAACTATCTATAATAGAAGTCATGATGGTTGGCTTTGGGGAAAGTGTTGTTGTTGTTAGGTGCCGTTGTGTCGGTATCTGACTCATAGCGACACTCATAGGGTTTTCAATGGCTGACTGTTTCGGGATTGCCTTGGGAGTGGATTGCCAGGCCCTTCTCCCATTTTTGCGGTGCTGGGAATTGAACTCGGGTCCTCAGAGACTGCAGCGCAGCGCTCTACCCACTGAGCTAAATCCCAGCCCCTTGGGGAAAGTAGTGAGTAGAAAAGCACAAAAAGTAGGCTTTTGGAGTCCTAACCACTTTCTGATTTTTTGTGCCTGTCACATGAGTGTGAAACCTTGAGCTGTATGCTAGCAATTGATTCGCTTCTCTGTATGTTGTTATGCTTCAATAAAAAATTCACTTTTCAGCTGGGCGTGGTGGTGCACGCCTATAATCCCAGCGGCTTGGGAGGCAGAGCCAGGAGGATCGCAAGTTCAAGACCAGAGGAAGTCTGCGTAACTTAGTGAGACCCTGTCTCAAAAAGTAAAGGGGAAAAAATAAAAAGGCTGGGGGTGCAGCTCCATGGTCCAGCACTTGCATAGAACGGAAGCGTGATGCCCTGGGTTCAACCCCTAATACCACACACACAAAAAAGTAAATAAATAAAAAAAAAAAATTTCACTTTTCAAAAAGAAAAAGTGAAGGTAGGAATGAAGTTGCTTGTCTTTTGTTGTCTCTCAAACCTCACTCTTGGCCTCCCCTGTGCTTGCGCTGCACGGAATGGAAGCCAAAGCCTCAATTCTCATGTATTGGGAATGGGGACAAAGAAATGACAGTGGTGAGCTGTGAGCAGGTGGGAGGTAAAGGTGCGAGGTCAAAATTTATCCCAGACATTTTTAAGGTTGGAGATGAGTATATTAGTTACTTTGGGGTCCCTGTGACAGAATGCCTCAGAGAAACAACTTAAGGAAGGCAAGGTTTATTTTGGCCCGTGGCATCAGAGGTCAGCCCATGTTGGTGGGGAAGGCATGGGGGAACAGGTGTCAGAGGAGAACTGTTCATATCACAGTGGACCAGGAGGAGAAAGCAAGGTTGGAATCAGGTGCCAGGTATCACCATCAAAGGCCTGCCCCCGTGACCTGCTTCCACCAGCGAGGTCCCACCTCCTAAAGTTCCATAGCCTCCCAAGTCAGTACCACCAGCTGGGGACCAAGTGTTCAACACATGAGCCGATGGGGGATGCTTTATACTCGGGGTAACAATCGGGTACCTTGGCCCCGGAGTGCCTGCCTGGAGCCACTAGTGAGGCATCGTAAAGCTGGGATTTTTATTGAGGTTTGGTACATCAGGGAGGCAGCTCTGTGGAGAGAGAATTTGGTCCATCTTAAACTCAACAAATATTCAGCGGTCACGTTGTCCTGTAAGCACCACACATGACCCGAGGACTCAGAGACAAACCAGATAAGGCCCCTGCCCTGGGGGATCTGTCAGCATACTGGAGGGATTAAGCACAAGGATGGGTGTTTGCAACACAGCCTGGGAAGTCTCACGATAAGCACAGCTACAGAGCAGAAAAGAGGAAAGCTGCCAAAGCAGACTGGGGATCGCAGAGGCTTGCTCTTGCAGTGGGGTTTGTGCTGGGAACAAAAGTCTGGCCAGCTATCAGTCCTGTCAAAGGAGGGTTGCAAGCATGAGAAACAGCCTGTGCACAGGCCTGGAGACCAGAAAGAAAAGTCTGGGAATGTGTGGGAACCACGGTGGACGTGGAGCCAGGGTACAAGTTGCAGAGGGCAAGAGATTAGGAAGGAGCAAGCTGAGCACCAGTGAGTCCGGTGAGACTCGTCAAAGAATTTGTGTTTTGACCCAAGGTGATATAACTAAATCCTGGATCTCCCCCTTCTGAACTCGGTGGCTTTGGGCCATTCCCTTCTGCTTCGATAGCCTCAGAACTTAATTGGTTTTGCCTTGAATATTAGCTTCCCTCCAACACTTTCGGTTTGTTTGTTTTTAGACAGAGTCTGGCTGTGTAGCCCAGGCTGGCCACCCTCCTGCCTCAGCCTCCTGAGTGCTCAGATCACACTCATGCATCACCATGCCCAGCCCTCCAACACTTTTAAAAGCCCATAAGTTGATGATTTGCCTTCTAAAGGCCTACATACAGCAGGTGCACTCAGTAATTTCGTTGATTGATGAGTGTCTAGGGATCTGTAGCTAAGGAAGACAGATTCTTAGCCTCATTATTTAAGTACACAAGATTTGGCTCAGACCTATGCCCACCACCATGTGTTAGCAGCTGAGAATAGTGCAAAGGCAGCAATCAGGATGGAAAATGCCCTTTTTAAGTTCCTGATACCTGTAGCCCAAGATGGCAGCTGGTGGCTCATTAGTCCCCAGAGTCCTGACAAAATGGAAAAGTCCTGTTTATGCAATTCTGGGCAGGGTAGGTCTATTTTTTCTTGATGAAGAAGGATAGTTTACAATTACAGGAATATTTCCTTTTTTTTTTTTTTTAAGCATCTTAGAGATTAAATTATTGCAGTAAAGAGGAAGCAGGAATTCCTTTAACTTGATAAGGTCTGCCCTCCCACTTTTCCTTTACAGGGAAACAAAAGACTGAATAATTTATTCATTGCTTGAACACTTTTCAAGACACAACCAGAATCCAGCACAGACCAGGTGGCTGAACTTTAAAAGGACTACACAGAAAGACAGGCAGTGGAGATAAGCAGCCAGGCCAGGGAGCTGAGGTCATCCGAGACACTGGGCATCAGGCAGGGCCGGCAGCTCCAAGAGGCAGAATTCTAGGGCTTAGAAGGAATGGAAGACACAAGGGGGGGGGGTACTTCGTCTTGGAGGGGCAAAGATAGGTCTTCCACATGGGCCTTGCTGGGGAGACAGGCAACACAAAGGACAAAATCTGCTGGATGGAAAGCAGTCCCTGAATATCCATGGAACCAAGGCATGCACAAAGACTGAGACCCAATTATGAGAACTTGAATCCCAAGCATGAAGTAGCTCAGACAAGATGGGTTATAATAGTAGCTAACCATTATATGGGCTGGGATTTAGCTCAGTTGGTAGAGCGCCGCTCTGCTCTCTCTGAGGCCCCAAGTTCGAGTTCCAGCACCACAAAAGTGGGAGAAGGATGTGGCAATCCACTCTCAAGGCAATCCCAAAACAATCTGCCATTGAAAACCCTATGAGGGTCACTATGAGTCAGACACAACTGAATGGCACCTAACAACAACAACCACCACCACCATTATATAACACTTAATGTACAATAGCCTGCAGCTATAGCACTGTGGCTTCCAATCCCATCAGATCTTGGAAGCTAAGCAGAGTCAGGCCTGGTTAGTACTTGGATGGGAGACTGCCTGGGAACACCAGATACTGTAGGCTTGGGAGAAGGACTGGCAACCCACTCCCAAAAATCAATCTGCCATTGAAAACCCTATGAATAGCAGAGAAGCACTGACAACAGCACTTCTCTTCTTGTATGTGGGGTCCCTATGAGTCAGACACCCACTTGATAGCACCTAACAACAGCAACAATGTACAATAGGTACTCTTCTGAGCACTTTACTTTTTTCTTTTTTTTTAGTACTAGGGAGTACTAGGCATGCTAGGTGAGTGTCCTGCCACTGACCTTCATCTCCAACCCTCTTTTGAGTTAGGGTCTCTGTAAGTTGCCTCTGGCCTTGAACTTAACATCCTCCCGCCTCCATCTCTGAGTCTCTGGGATTATAGGTGTGTGCCCTGCCTGATGCCTGGCTCTTTACATATATTAATACATTTCATCCTCATAATAGTCCTATGATGTATTATTATTCCCATTTTATAGATTTAAAAAAAACCCAAGACACAGAGAGTTTAACTGTATGGCCTAATATTCACAAGCAGTAAGTGGTAGAGGCAGGATTCAGTCTGACTGCACAGTTCATCTGCTTAATTAACCTTTGGATGTGATGGCCTTGTCAGAATTGGGACAATAGTGAGTTGCTAACCTCCTGTGAAATTCTTCCAAACAAGGAAAATTGCCAGAGGCTAGACTGAGTCTGAAGGTTCTTCAGCTGGCTTACTTTTTCTTCTTTACACAGGCTTACTCTACTTTATTTTCCTTATGTAAAAACCCTGCACTATTGCAACAGCTGGGGAGCCTGGGTCCTTCTGCATAGAGACTCTAACATGGGCTTTTACCAGATGGTTTGTGAATTCCTGATAGGGAGACTTGGTAAACTTAGTCTCTTTCCAGAAGTCAGGAGTCACACGCTGCAGGTCTTGGGACTGTATGAAGGAGAAGTTGCCCAAGGTAGCAGAGCAGCCCCAGCTAAGGTGTGCTATTGGTAGGTACCAGCCATCAGCAGTACAGGGCTTGAGATGGGGCCAGTGGCTCTGGGGTTAAGCATGAGGCACAGCAGCAGAGCCACGGGGCCTTTCACTTTGCAAGGGATGCTGTATTGCTTGCCAATCCTGTTTCCCCTTAGTCTCTCCCATGGGGACAATAGGGAGCTTGGCCAGAGTGACGACCCCTTGGACGGCAATGGATATTTCTTGGAATCCTTAATGTCCAGGCTGACGTGGCCACTGAAGTCCTCAATGATGACAAATGCCTTGAACCTGATCTGCTGGTCAGAGCAGGTCTGCTTTTGCACCAGTATGATCTTCATAGCTCCATCCTTGAGGGCTGCCCCCAGAAAAGGAGATGATCTCAGACTCTGATGGGCAGGGGGAACAGAGGGATCTCCAGGGATCTTCATGTGCTTGACTAGGTGGCCAAGTATGATGACAGGGATACACTCTTGTTCTGGGACTAGCTTCCGCAAGCTCTGTGACCCTGGTATAAGATCCCACTGCCAAAGCCTCCACAGAAGTCACCAAGCCCTCCCATTGCAAGGTCCTCAGGGCCCCTGGAGACTCTGAGTCCTTCTGATGGACCAGCATCATAGGCCATTTGGTGTTCTGTTAGAAAAGCAGCAGGCTCATTTTCTCAGGAGCACTTTTATCTGTGAGTCATAGACTGTGGTCTGCCAGCTTTTTGAGCTTTCCTTTTTTTCTGCAAGTTTTGGCCCAACAGCTACCAAGACACAGAACTGTTTTCTTGCTTTGGCTGATAGAAATACCTGTGTAACAACGTCTCAGGCACTTTGTGCCTCTGGCACAAAAGGTAGTGTGAGCCATTTTCCAGGCACTGTGTATTCAGAACCCAAACTGACACTGTAACTCCATTAACTTGTATCCATGCTTATTGGTTGAAAACTCATGTTACTTCATCAACCAAAATAAGTATTTCCAAACAGAATGATTTTGCTCCAGTCCATGTATCCTAAGTACTCATGAATAACAATAGTCACATAAGTTGGGTTGAAGGAGCATTTTACTTCTTGATTTCCAACCTGAAATTCAAGAATCCTTACACTTTAGGAAGCTCTTTGGCAGGAACAAAGTAGCTGGCACAAAACATGTGATAATTCCAGTTATGATCGTGAATAGTCAGACTTACTTGGCATCAACAATTCTTCAGGGTATGTTTTCAACTCATTGTTTAGAAAATTTAAGCTCATAAATGCCATTAGGTTTAGCAGAGTTTTGTGTATATGATGCTGAATAACCTTGTTAGGATTTTAGAACATACATATTCCCCCTTACCATTGTTTCAAGTACTAAGAATATCTTTCTGAAAAAATGAAGACTTTCTGCTTGGGGGAGAAAGACATCCAGTGGGAAGGGGGCAGAGAGGGTGATGGGAGGTGAATGTGAGCACAGTACATTATATACTTCTATGAAAATGTCATAATGAAACTCATTATTTTGTATACTAATTTAAAATGAAGACATTTTGCAACACTGTGTACTCAGCACTAACTCTGTATCTGATCTGATGCTGGGGCTGGGGGTATAGTGATGGTCCCACCCAATTCTAATGGCTTTCCCTGGAGTATGCCATAAAACCATTACAGAAAACAAGAAAAAAACCAAAGAGGATGAAGGAAATAGAGGAAAAGGAAAAGGCTGTGCTCATCATATGGGGAACTTGCTCAAAGCTATTTCTAGTGTATGTATTTTCTTGAAGATGCTAATTATAATTACGGGCTCCAGGGTTGAGGATAATATGAGAGATTTTCCCAAGCTTTATCGATTAAAGGAGGCAGGATGCATTTTTATTTTGCAGCGCTAGAGGTTGAACCCTTGGCCCCACATGTTAGGCAAAGGCTCCATCACTGACCTGCACCCTCAGCCCTTTTTTATTTTTTATTTTGTGACAAGGTCTAAGTTGTACAGGCTGCCTCTGGCCTCCAACCTGTGATCCTCCTGCCTTGGCCTCTTGAGTTGGTGGGATAACAGGCAGGTGCCACCACACCTGGCCTTAACATGGGTTTTAAAGAGGGTTTAGATTCTATCCTCTGTGATATTTCCTCAATTGCATTAAAAGGAATGGAATGGGTCCCAGAAGCCCTGTTCATCCATTGTCCTTTTATCCTTCATGTATCTGGTAGTCGTAGCATCTATTCTGTTTTGCAAAGGCTGAAGAGCAGTGATTCTACCCATGAACAAGACATGGTTTTTGCCCTCAGGGAAATAACAATCTAATGCAGGAAATATGACAAGTAACTCTGCCAATTAGGATCTGCACTGTGATCAAGGAATGGACAGAAGCTCTCTCCTCTGTCTTTGAGATAGAAGGTACTCCTGACCTTCCAACCCACAGAGAAAAGAAAATTGTTCCTCTTTCCATATTCTCAGATGGCATCAGCTTCTACCATCTTCATCCCCTCCCAGATTTTTATTGTTGTTGTTGGTTTGAGACAGGGTCTGACTATTGTATCTTAGGCTGGCCTCAAACTTGTGATCCTTCTGCCTCAGTCTCCTGATGGCTGGGATCACAGGCATGTACTACCATACCCTGGTTCTCTCAGATTTCTACAGTGTCTACCCCATATACCAGATTTTTTGCTAGGCACTAGATGTATTGCAGTGAAAAATGAGTAGTGACAGTTCCTGGAAATTATCCTTTAGTAGGGTAGTTGTTGTTGTTTTTAGGTGCTATTGAGTCGTGTCTGACTCACAGGGACCCTTATGGGGTTTTCTATGGCTGATGTTTTCATGATTGCCTCTGGAGTGGATTGCCATGTCCTTCTCCCATTTTTGTGATGCTAGGAATCAAACTTGAGACCTCAGAGACTGCAGAGCAGTGCTCTACCAACTGAGCTAAATCCCAGCCTGGATGTGAAACATATGGCATAGAAATATATAAAAAAAATAATAAAGACATACAAAAAGGAATTGAAAAAATAGAGCCCTTTTATGCACAAAATAAGAAACAATGAAAATTCCCTTTCTCTAAAGAATCATTCCCTTCAAATTTTGTGACTGAATGAATTTTAAACTGTGCTTGTATTTTTGGTGCACAGCTGTACTGTTTCATAGTTGGTTTGAAAAAGCAGTCTTAATCCTTCCTTTAAGATTAATCTTAAATTATTTATTTATATATTTTGCAGTCCTGGGGGTTGAACCCAGGGCCTCATGCTTGCATGCTTTACAAGTGCTGGACCACTGAGCTGCACCCCCAGCCTGGGTTTTTTTTTTTTTTTTTTTTTTTTTACTTTTTGAGATAGGGTCTCACTAAGTTATGCAGAGCGCCCCTGGTCTCGAACTTGTGACCCTCCTGCCTCTGCCTTCCGAGCCACTGGGATTATAGGCATGTGCCACAGCACCCATCACTTAATCTTAAATTTTTGTAAGCTTTCCCTTGTGTGGATATCCTCAGGAACATAACCCTTAGGAAACCTGCAGCAGTTAATAGTTAAAAGGGTACTCGACCCCACCAGTGTGGGATATCAGGGAAGGCCCCCTTGAAGAGGTGATGGTTTAGGTTGAAATAAAAAGGCTACGTAAGACCTAGCTAGGCAGCAAGAAAAGGAGTCGTTCCAGGATTCTGCTCAAAAATTGGGTTGGTTTTCTTACCTCATACCAGCTTTGCTTTTTCTCTATTTGGTTGTTGCTCAGCACTTGGTGCACCTTGAGGCAGACCCCACTGGAGAATTGCTCAAGAGCATTTAGAGGGTGGGGAAAGAGGTGGAAAGAAACCAAGTAAAACTGGTTTTGGCCAAAAGAAATCACAAACACATAAATTCCAAACTCTGTTTATTTCCCTTTGCTTATTTACAAGCAAGCAAATCAGTAACTACTAATTTGTGATGAAATCAGCTGACTAGTTCCACGTGTTCACTTGGGTGATTGTGCAATGGACATTATATTTTTTATTAGGTTCCTTTCTGATGGGGAGTAAGTCACAAATGCAAACTCTCTTTCCTTGTTTCTGGTTAGGTCTTCTTTTATGAGATCTTTTATATAATGTATTGCAATTTTAAACTTTTAAAGTTAGGGATGATAACATATACTGGAACTGAGCCCTTTCTCCATTTGGGATGAAGAGAAATTCAAAAGCCAGGTTGGAACTTCAATGAGTTCTCATCTGAGGGAAACCAATCAGATGAAAGGACTTGTCCAAGATATCAACAGGGGATAAGAGCTAAATCCTCACCTGAAAGTTAAGAATTGGGGTGGGTATAATGACAAGGCTGGAAAAATGCACATTACAGTCATATCTAACACATTACTTGCTGTATGTAATGCAAAAACCATTTATGCATTGTCTCATTTTAAAATAGTAATGTTCAACAATTTGTGCACTCTCACTATATGCCAAACCTGTTTAAATACTATAATAATATTAACTCATCTAATCCTGTGAGAACCCAATGATGTTTATTTGATTTTGCTTACAGGAAACTGGATCTCAGAAAGGTCAGGCAGCATCTTTTCCAAAAGCTAGGGCTTGTACGTGGTGGTTAACTTTGAACACAGGTTGTCCTTAAAACAGTTCCATAAGATAGGCGTTTTAAGTACCTGAGCTTTGCAGATGAGTAAACTAAGGTACAGAGTGGTAAAGTAATTTTCATAAAGCCCTCTAATAAGTTCTTAGATTCCAGGTTCCAAAATGGATCTGACTCCCATGATAGTCCATGATCATTCAGACTCTAGGGGATATGTTTCACCTTACAGCAGAGACTGACCACTGGCTACTCTTTTGTTATGGTGGTAGCAGTAAGACTGGATTACATTCTCTTATTTCAGAAATGCTCCCTTTTAGCTCTCACATTGCTCTGACATTTGGTGTTAAGATTCAGTATTCCAGCAAGAACCTGCTTGCACCTACCTTCTTGTTGAAGCTTATTTTTCTGTTTTTAGCCTCCACATTAAAAGCTTTTCCTCTCATTCTTACTGACGAGCTCGCCTTCAGAATACAGATCAATGTTTAAGAGGGAGGCATAATTAGCCCAGAGTCTGGGTAGCCACTCAGGTCTGAATGCAAAAAATGTTTATGAAAAAAATTCAGTCAGTAGACCAAGGATAGAACAAGAAATTGGCAAAGCAAGTCAAGAGTCCATGTGCACCGGAGAAGGGACAGTCAGACAGATGGACAGCTCTCTTCAAAGGTTGCTTAGGGACTCAATAAACCTGAGAAGATTGTGCCCTGAATCTCAATGTGGGTGGGCGGATAAAGGAACATTATTCCCTCTTCTTGGTTTTCCCAGGGTGTGTGCTACAAAGCAAATGCAATTTGCATTCAATGACTGAAAGCCACTCACATCTGTAAACACTAACTGTCCTAGCTAGGAAAATCCTCTAGAAACCTCTTAGTCCCATTTCAAGGAGCCAGATGTGAAGAGAAAGCCTGCTTTCCATTGTTTTTTCCACTTGAGCTAGGAGACCCTGGGAAGCTCCATGTTGGGGGAAAACATGGTACATTTTACTACTAAACTGAGGCAAGCTTGTAATGTCAGAAAGTTTAATTAAACTCTTGCTAGTGGTTCTAAAAAGTTTAACTTCCTTTCAAGCCTTTTTTTCATACTTTCCCTGTGGGTAGTACACACTTTTCCCTTCCAATGGAAAGTCATTAGGACCCCATGAATATATACAAACTCAGGAAGGTTCCAAGATGTTCTCAGGGCATTTGGCTTGTAACTTTTAATCAATCAACTCAGTGGTATAGTAAAGGGATTACAACTGTATGACTCCCTGATCATGGGGGATCAATTTACTGCAGGGCTGCCCCATTCTAATCTTTTTCAGCAAAAATAAGGCAGAGCTGCCTGTGCTGAGATTTCCTATACCCTTTGTCCTCTTAAATTTTTGTTCTATTGCTATGAATTTAACTGCAGCTAGGAAAAACCTGCAAGTATTTCTTTGGGCTCATGCTTCACTCCCAACCCCAAACAGTAGAGTTCTTGCAAATTGGGAGAGATGTTTGCCAGGGCTGTAGTACCTGGCACAGACCTTTGCAGAAACTGTACCTGTGATTATAAATAGTTAGTCTTTCTTGGCATAAACAGTTCTTGCGGGTGTATTTTTCAACTCATTGTTTGGAAAACTTAAGTACATAAATGACATTAGCTTTAGCAGTTTTGTGTACAAATTCCTGGGTAACCATACAGAATGCTGCTTTTTCATGGACTTTGTGTTTCTCCTCTCCTATAATTTTATAACGCTTTTTGGTATTAGAATATTTTAATGCAAAGGGAAAATTAAATCTTTCTTATTAAAGTCTATATTTATTGTAATCAACACAGGACCTGGCAAATATGTTTGAAAGAAATAGTAAATGAAAAATTCCTAGACTGATGTCAAACTTAAATGTTAATTACATCCATTTTTCCAGGGAAACTGGTAGCATTAAAGCTAATAACTGATCCACGACTTCCCAATGAATCTAATCTTTATTCTCTCAGATCAGTTCAAAACAGGTGACTATTTAAGCTACATAAATAAGATACAGCAATTGCCAACTAGCAGGAGTAAATGACAAGTTATCAATAAATTTAACTTAATCCCTAAATGGTAATTGGACTCACCTTGATAGGCAGAAGGAAGTGAATATTTTATATAATAATATAATTATGATGGAGTTGGGGTTTAGCTCAGTTGGTAGAGTGCTGTTCCACACTCCTTGATGACCCAGGTTCGATCCCCAGCACCTCAAAAATAGGAGAAGGACAAGGCAGTCCACTCCTGAAGCAATCCCAAAACAATCAACCACTGAAAACCCTGTGAAGGTTGCTGTGAGTTGGACTCAACTTGACAGCACCTAATGACAAACAACAACAATGATTATGATGGCCAACCTAAAACAGCATATATTATTTAAGGAGGAATATACTCAGGAAATTCAGGTTTTGGACTTCCAGGAGGAAGGCAGAACAAGAGATTCTAACCCTTCCAATTTCAAGGCCTATTTAAATGCCAATAAAGTAGTCTGAAACAAAGACTTCAGGAGTAGCAGCCATAGCATCATGAGAAACTCAAGGAAGAAAGAGTAAAAGAGGAAAAAGTGATACTGAAATATTAAAAATCTGGGTGTATGGTGGGGAAGGTATAGAGGATACAGAATCAGTAAACCATGAAAAGAAACAAGAATCAAGATGGGATTTAGAAAATAGCTACAATCTTTCTTTCTTTCTTTCTTTCTTTCTCTTTCTTTCATTTTTTTTGCAATCTATTTCTTAAATGTGTAAGAAGACATTATGACCATCTGAGAAGAGATTCTTATGAGAAAAAGGGGTAGAAAGGAGTAGATGATGATGCAGGTAAATTGTGGGATTAGATGCCGTCAGAAACTAAATCAGAAAAAGAAAAAAATGAACTAGACAAAAATATGCAGACCATGAAAAGAAAAGAAAAGATGCAAAAGATGGATATGGAGAATGGGGTGCTCTGGGAGAAACAGAAGTTCCTAAAGAAAAGGATGAACTGAGCGCATTGTCTGTACATAACACATGCTTTGAATAGACTTATGGAATGAATGAGTGAATAACAAAGAATAAAAAGCCAAGGATTAGAGAAAAAGACCCACTAGAAGAAAAATGTCACCATTAATAAAATAGTTGAAGGTATAAAGCCCTAAGATCCACTTAGAACAACTGAGATCAACATCCATCATCAACTATTTTAACTACAAAGGAGGAAAAAAAATCATTCTGCAAGGAGCTAGGTGGCAGATTTCATGTAAGGAATATAGTCATGAGTCAACAAGGACCATGTTCTCTTTCACTGCAATGGAAAACCATGTACAAACCATAGGGTAAAAAGCAGTATAATTTGGTCTTTGAAATCTATTCTCCAAATGCAAGTACTTTCACAGATTTTCAGTCGTAAAAAATATAATCACCCACTAATGGAAAAGCACTGACTTCAAAGTTTCTTCTGAAAATAAGTCTGGTCTTAAAAGGCACACCTGAGAAAAGATGATGCTGCCAAAAACCAGTGAGAAATCCTGAATTAGTAAGCATTTATTGAAGAGATAAGGAAAGAAGAATAATAACAGAGAAGAATTGCTTGTCAAGGAGTTGGGGATTAGGAGGACTATTAGAATAAAAGTAGATTAAACAAGTGAACTGAGCAGCAAATTAAATCAGTGGAAAATAGAAGTGGGGAAAGTTGAGAAAAATAAAAAACATCAAAAGTTTTCCATAAAAGTGAACCAAAGATACTATTCTAATAAGGTATTGATGTCTAGATAAAGTAGAAATAAAGCCTTTCCTTACTTATGTATTCATTTATTTTTGCAGTGCTGGGGATTGGACCCAGGGCCACATACACACTAGGCAAGTATTCTACCACTGAGCCAGACCCCAGCCCTTGTGGTTTATTTTAAATTGACACCTACCCGGACTAAAAAGAAGACAGATGCCAAAGGAAATTAAAAATAAACAAAATCCAAACCAAATAAACACATTTTTCTCTATAATACCAGAGAAAGTCTAGAATACAGAAAACAATTCAACTATAAAAACTGAGAAGTAGAAAGTAGAACGGCAGAATGTAAACTGAAGGAGACAGGGGTTAATATAAGCTTAAATATGAACAAGATTTGGGAAGCAAAACAAAACATCAAAAGAGTGTTTCTAATTGGATTAATATAATAGTTTACCTGGAAATCTTTAAAAACACTTAGAAAGTCTAAAATTACCAAAGATTAAATTAAAAACCCATTAAATCAAGATATATAAAAGACAATAAAGGGCAAGTAAGATTGTAGACAAGGTGGAATTTAGGGCAGAAGTTATTAAAACAAGTTATTTTGTTAATTATGACATGATAAAATGAGTTAATGAGAACATCATAATATGTCTGTAGGGGCTACAGAACATAGCAACAAATAGCAATCACTGTTGAAAATCAAAGAGAAATTAATAAGTCTACAAATTTAGAACAAGGTATTAATAATCCTTTATCAGAGTATGATAAACTAAGAGGAAAATGATAAATAGACTTAAAAGCCCAATAAAGCACATCATAATATAGCAGAGCTGGTAGATACTGCAAAAAATTAAATATATTGTATAACAACAAAACCCCTGACAGTTTATTGCTGGTTTCTGATGAGATAGTGAATTATCATGTGTCCCCCATCCTTTAAAATCAGCTCTGGGAAATGTACAAGTGCAGGAAAGTATGGGTCCAACGAACCAACAGACACACTGAAGTAAAAGGGACATCCAAGGCAATCCTGAACTGTATGATAGAGATAGGGTGGAGGCAGCCTGACTCAGGAGTTGGAGAATGGATGGAGGAGTGGTAAGTCCCCTCCTTCCCCTGGTCCAAGGGTGAGAGGATGGATTTACAAAGACTACTATAGTTCTTCTATTTCTCCTCCCTAACATTACCAAGGGCTGGGATTTAGCTCAGTTGGTAGAGCACTGCACTGCAGTCTCTGAGGTCCCGAGTTCAATTCCCAGCACAGCAAAAATGGGAGAAGGACCTGGCAATCCACCCCCAAGGCAATCCTGAAACAGTCAGCCATTGAAAACCCTATGAGGGTCGCTGAGTCGGATACCGACTCAACGGCACTTGACAACAACAACAACATCATTACCAAGGGAGAGTCATTATCTGTTCAGATATCTGCAAGACAAGGCCAGTGCTAATAATATGTGTAACTAGAGTAATATCAGGGCAGCACAAAGCCCTCCTCTTGACAGAAGGGGATGAAGGTAGCCCAGCTTCCACTGGGCATATACTTCTCCATCACTTCTCCCTTGAAACACACAGAGCTGGGGATTAGAACCTACAATCACATTTGCCTGTGCCTACTTTGCTCTAAGAGTATCAGGATGAATCTCTAACTGTAGAAATTACTCAGTAGAATAGGAACAAACAGGGGCACTGACAGAAATGATACAAAGTCTGGACCTCTCTTCCCTGACCTCACCTCCCCTTAAACATGGCAGAAGAGATAGTACCTAGGATTTGGCCCTTCCTCATCACAAACTTCCAGCCATAACACTTATATCAGCACAGAAACATAAGGCTTCCTGCCATAAAAACTAGATCCCAAGAGTAAAAATAATAAATAGAAAGCAAACTGGACACGAAGCAGCTTTACTGCAGCAGATGGACTAAGAATTTAACATAAGTACAATACACATCCTCAAAGACACATACGGTATTAAAAATATGAAATGAATATATGAAATAGGGAAAAAGAGCCAAATGCAATTAGGTATTAAACGAATATTCACAATAGTTATAAAATCGTTGCTAAAGATGCACAACCTGAATCTAACGTGGAAACATCAGACAACACCAAATCCAATGGGAGTCTATACAATAACTCTTCAAAATGTCAATAGCATGAAAGTCAAGAAAGACTAAGGAACCGTTCCACATTAAAGGAGATGAAAGAGTCAATGCAATGTACAATACTGGATTGAATCCTGGACCCAGAATTTTTATTTTTTTCTTTACTACAGAATTATTCTGTGTAATATGGCAGGCAACAATCAGAAATGGCCTCTGCATGATTAAAATGTGACAAGTCTGATGGATATGTGCTGTAAATGTACAATATATACTAGCTGTTAGCATTAAACAAAGAATGCAAAACATCTCAGTAATAAATTTTCATATAACTTATATTTTGAAATGATACTATTTTGGGTATCGGCTTAAATCATCATTGTTGTTGTTGTTAGGTGCTGTTGAGTCAGGTCTGACTCACAGCGACTGTAGGTACAATAGAACAAAACATTCCCCCAACACTGTGCCACATCTAGCACTATTGTCAGTGCTTCTCTGCTATTCATAGAGTTTTCAATAGTGGATTTTTCAGGAGTGAATTGCCAGGTCCTTCTCCCCAGCATGGAGCACCTGGTATTCCTAGGTGGTTTGCCATACAAGTACTAACCAGGTCAACTCTGTTTAGCTTTCGAGATCAGGTGGGATTGGATGCTAGGGTGCTATGGCTGCAGACTTTGGCTTAAATAAAACAGAATATTAAAATTAATTTATGTTACTTTTTAATGCTTCTAGAACATTTAAAATGGCACATGTCATTCATATGTAGCTTGCAATATATTCATACTGTACAGTATTGCTGAAAAAGTATTGCTGAAAAGAGATAAAATGTAATTTGAATATGCCATATAGACTATAGTACTTTGTCAATGCTAACCTTAAGTGTACTACAATTTTGCACAAGAAAGTCCTTCTTTCTTGTACATAGTTAGCTACACCTAACAACAAGTACATAGGAGTAAAGTAACAGGCACACATCTGCCCCTTATTCGCAACAGCTCACAAAAAAAAAAAAAAAAAAAAAAAAAAAAAAAAAAAAAAAAAAAAAAAAAAAAAAAAAAAAAAAAAAAAAAAAAAAAAAAAAAAAAAAAAAAAAAAAAAAAAAAAAAAAAAAAAAAAAAAAAAAAAAAAAGATGTAGCTATCTGGAAAGAGTAAGATAAAGAAAATGTAGTAAAATGTTAACAATTGTGGAATCCAGATGAAGGATAATCAGAAGTTCTGTATATGACTCCTGCAAATTTCAAATAAATTTGAAGTTATTTCAAAATAAAAGGCTACAATAAATCCCCGACAATGGTTGAAATAAGCAGCGTAGTAACTGAGACAAATAGGATGGTTAGCACTAAAGAAAGGAGTGACTTGGGGGACAAATTGAGGACCCTTCCCAAAAGGCAGCAGCAAGGCAAGCAGGGAAGAAACACATGAAGCAGAACACAGCTGATGTGAAGAGAAGTGGAAGTGATGGCAGAGGTAGCTGGAGGCTCAGAAAGAAGAAACACGATGAGAGAGAATATTTAACTAATAACACTTTTCCTGGAATTAAAGGTAATGGGGAGGGGGTTGAACTCATGGCCTCATGCGTGCATGCTTTGCAAGTGCTGTACCACTGAGCTGCACCGCCAGCCTACTTTTTAAAATGTTTTTAAATTTTGAGACAGGGCCTCACTAAGTTACACAGGTTGCCTCTGTTCTCGAACTTGCAATCTTCCTGCCTCCACCTCCCTAGTTGCTAGGATTACAGGCATGAGCCACCATACCTGGCTTGAAAGGTTTTATGAAATAAAAAACCATTTAAAAAATCCACATCCAGTTATAGTAATTGTGAAAATTAGGAATATTAAAGAGACTGACAGAAAGGAAGAATGAAAGAAAACTTAAAAGCAGAGAGAGTAGATCACTTTGCAAGAAACAAAAAGCAGACTGACAGTGGACTTTTAAACAGTTGGATATTAGATTATGTTTTATAGTATGAAAGAAAATGTTTTTGAATTTAGATCTCATATTCAGCCATATGTCATTTAATTGTGAGAGTAAAAATATTCTCAGGCATATAAAACCTTAGGGGGGTTGTCTTGAAAGACCTATTATGAAAATAATCTTGTAGAAAGTACTCAAATTAGAGAAATTCTAAAGAGCAATAGGTGATCAAAACTTTAGTAAAGTTATTGCATTTTTGCCTTTTGGCTAACATCAAGTGTAAAACTTCAGTAAAATTTATAGTTATGTAAAAAAGCAAAGACTAAAGAAAAGAAAAAGAAATAAGTCATAATAATCAATAAATAAAATTCTAGAAAACAGTGTATATAAAATGTGCATTTGGGAGAAAGATGATAGAGACTAATGGAATCTGAATGCATGCAAAAGTACTTATATTGTTCAGGGAAAGATACTAACATTAACATGCTTATGAAGTTATGACATGTGCAAAGAGCTGGAGATAGAAAACCAAAGGGGAAAAACACACTATTTTCTCAAGCTTAAAGAATTGAAGGAAAGAATTCAAGCTTTGAGTGGCAACAGTGAAGGATCCTACAGGGAAAATATTAAACAATGCAGGAAACATCAAAAGTAGATGAAAGGAATACACAGAATCACTATACCAAAAAGAATTGGTGGGTGACCAAACCTTTCAAGAGGTTGTATACGATCAGGAACAAATGTTAATGAAGGAAGAAGTGGCCTTGAAGGCAATAGTGAAACTCAAGACTCCACAAATTGACGGAACACAAATTGAGATGAGATGTTTAAACAAACAGATGCAGCACTGGTAGTAATTTGTTTATGTCAAGAGGTTTGGAAAACAGCTACTCAGCCAACTGACTGGAAGAGATCCATATTTGTGCCTATTCCCAAGAGAGGGGATCCAACCAAATGTGGAAATTATCAAACGATATCATTAATATCACATGCAAGCAAAATTTTACTAAAGATCATTCAAAAGTGACTGCAACAGTATATAGACGGGGAACTGCCAGAAAATCAAGCCAGATTCAGAAGAGGGCAATCATTGAAACAGAAAAAACACTGCTTAAAGTCAGGAAAGGTGTGAGTCAGGGCTGTATCCTTTCACCATACCTCTTTAATGAACAACAACAACCATCTTTGGGGCTGGGATTTAGCTCAGTTGGTAGAGCGCTGTGCTGCAGTCTCTGAGGTCCCAAGTTCAATTCCCAGCACCGCAAAGATGGGAGAAGGACCTGGCAATCCACTCCCAAGGCAATCCCGAAACAGCCAGCCACTGAAAACCCTATGAGGGTCGCTAAGAGTTGGATACCAACTCAACAGCACCTAACAACAACAAGCAAATAATCCAAGAAATTGGGATTCATGAAGAAGAACACAGCATCCCGATTGGAGGAAGACTCATTAACAACTTGTGTTATTCAGATGACACAACTCTCCTTGCTGAAAGTGAAGAGAATTTGAAACATTTATTGATGAAAATCAAAGAACACAGCCTTCAGTATGGATTGTGTCTTAACATCAACAAAAATCCTTACAACTGGGTCAGTATGCAACCTCATTATAAATGGAGAAAAGATTGAGGTTTCCAAGATTTTGCTTTACTTGGTTCTATAATCAACACTCATGGAAGCAGCAGTCAGGAAATCAGAAGACATATTGCATTGAGAAAAGCTGTTGAAAAAGACCTTTTTAAAGTGTTGAAAAGTAAAGATGTCATATTGAGGATGAAGATGTACCTGATTCATGCCATGATATTTTCAGTTGCATCATATGGTTGTGAAAGTTAGACATTGAACAAGGGAGATAGGAGAAGAAATGATGATTTTGAATTATGGGGCTGGAGATGAATATTGAATATACCATGGACTGCCAAAAGAACCAATAGATCTGCTCTAGAAGAAGTACAACCAGAGTGTTCCTTGGAAGCAAGAATGGCTAGATTGTGTCTTACATATTTCGGACATGTTGTCAGGAAGTATCAATCGCTGGAGAAAGATATCATATTTCAGAGAGTGACAGTTTAATAAAAAAAAGGAAAACTCTCAAGTAGATGGATTGACACAGTGTCTGCAACAATGTGCTTAAACAGAAATAAGATCATGTGCCTGGCACAGAATCAGAGAGTGTTCTATATAGGGTTGTATATAGGGTTGCTATGAGTTGGACCTGACTCAACAGCACCTAACAACAACAACCACATGCATCTTATATTAAAGGCAATCAACATAAGAACAACAACAAAAATGAATCAGATAACTTTTAAACTGGAAGGAAAATAAATGCAATTTAGGGAATAGAATGAAAGGACAGTGTGTAAAACAAAAAAAAATAAATCAAACAAACAAACCCCCAAACCCCAAAAGATAGTAAAATCAGAAAACAAAATGAGGTGGCAGAAAAATTACAGTATGACAGTAATAACAGTAACTGTGGGGTAAATGGAATGGAACAAAAAACAAAACAGAACAACAACAAAACAAAGCCAGAGGGACTGTACATGATTTAATGATGTTCCTGCATCAGAAATGAATAACATATCCCTTTGCACCTAAGGTAGAATAATAAAAAATTTCCTAAGGTAAACATACAGTGGGTTATTAAAAAAATCACTTCAGTAAATACAAGCAGAAATTATATATAACATACTCTCTCATCAAAGCAAACAGAATAAAAATATAAATAAAAAATCTATGAGTATGTGGATATTTTAAAATACTGTAATTAATAAGCATGTCAAGAAGATAAAGTACATAAAAGCATTCTATTAAGAGAATAATGAAAATGAGATCCACATATTAAAATCTCTGGGAAGGGCTCAGAGCTCAACTAAGAAGAAAATTCACAGACTTAAATGCATTTATTATTAATAAAAACAAAAAATACAAAAGTAGGAAAATCAACAAAGTAAACAATACGACAATTTACCAAAGGAATAATGAATAATCCAAAAGCAGTAGGAGAAGAGAACAGTATATGTAAAAGCAGATGTATGTAAATCAGAAAAGAGATAACAATAGCATTATTTAGTCAGTGAATAAAGCTTAGATAAAACTGATCCAAGTAAGTTTATTCAGGAAATAAAGGAGAATGATCCTACTGTACTTAGTTGTATGCTAAGGACTATAAAAATATGGATAAAATGAATAATCATTAAGGAAAAGAAATGAAATTCTAAAACTAACACAAAAGGGCCTGAATATACCAATAACTGGTGAAGAAACTGGAAGAGAACTAAGCAAGAGGATGGAGAAAAATGCAAAGTGTTTGTGGGTAATTCTTTCAAAATATAAATCAATAGAAATGAGTAAGTAACAACTAGTCAATTTACTCTAGGATTTTAGAACTAAAGTCAGATGAAGATTTTTTTTTTTTTTTTTTTTTTTAGATAGGGTCTCACTATGTAGCCTCAGCTGGCCTGGAACTCTTTTGTGTAGTCCAAGCTCGCCTAGAACTTGCAGCCATCATCCTGCCTCAGTCTCCTGAGTGCTGGGATTACAGGCAGGTGCCACTGCATCTGGCAAGAGGAGATTTAAAACCAGAAACTATACACTTGCTTCACTCTTGCAAGTAGACAGGAAGAATTTGAAGGTGATACTGGTATATTACCAGGTTAAGTGGAGGCATAGTGGAATGGGCTCTGGGTTAAATGGACCTTGATTCAAAGCTTGGTTCTGCTACAGATTTTGCTCTATGAACTGTACTTCATTGCTAACCTTCTTAAGACTCAATATCCTCTTCTGTAAATAGAGAACATAGTATTCATCCCATGACATTAAGACAAGAATTATAAAGTAAGTGTCAATGCCTTGTCTGTAGTATATAACATTAGAAGAAGATAATTATGCACATGGGCTGGGGTTTAGCTCAGCTGGTAGAGTGCTGCTCTGCACTGTCTGAAGACCTGAGTTCAATCCTCAGCACCCCAAGAACAAGAGAAGGACATGGCAATCCACTCTCAAAGCAATCCCTAAACAATTAGCCATTGAAAACCCAAGTTGGGTTGCTATGAGTTGGAACCGACTTGACAACACCTAACAACCATTTTGCACATATACCAACGGGAAAAACCACACCATGATTAAGTGTAGGCACCTAACAACAACAACAACATCATAGAATGGAAGGATAGTACAGCAATGGAAAACTAGTAAAACATCACAACAGACTAAATAGTAACAATTATATATTCATATAAATAGGTGCCAAAATGGCATTTGAATCTTGGTGTGGTGGCACACGTGTAATTCCAGCACTTGCAGCCAAGAGTCAAATTGTACTGCAGAGATATTAAAGGCATTTTAAATACAAATAGGAGCAAAGTATGGCTACCCATATTCACCATTATTATTTAACATTTTATGGGAGGTTCTTATCAAAGAACAAGAGGGAAACTATAGAAATAATAGAATAGTAATGAGAGGGGGGAAAAAAAAGACAAAGCCACATTGCTTTCTCGAGGAAAATTACAATTGATCATTTATGTAATTCAAAGAATTTTGGGTAAAACTATTAGAGAAAAAGCATTTAGGCACAATAAAAGTGAATAATGCTCAATAGTATTCTTGTACACTAATTATAACCTGGTAGAAAACATAATGAAAACTGAAAATCTCAGTCATAGTAGTAATAAAAATAACCCTAGGAATTAACTTCATGAAGTATATGTAAGGAAGAAACTGCAAAGCTTTTGTGAGAAAAAGGAAGTCATTTGGGACAAATTAAAATTTATTCAAGCCTCAGTTTTTACAAAAATTGTAGATATTTTTAAATCAGGAAACATGATTCACTCTACATTATTAAAGAGTCTCCTTTTAGCTAAAAGTCTAAAAATCACCTAACAAGCAAGCACCAAAAACTGTGTATTGTTCCTTTGAATGCTTTGGGTGTGATGAGAGCCCAGGGCTGGCAAACGGAGAGGGAACTTGGTTGGCACCTGAGGTTAGTCACAGACCCAGAGAAAAGACAGCCCCATGTGGCTGTCTGGAGGTCCCAGGAGAGCAGTGAGTGAGGAAGAGCAGTGCTGGAGGAGGCAAGGGCAGAGTAGGGTGATCCTGAGTGGGTCAGAGAAAGTGCCAGTGTAGGGAGCATAAACAATCCTATAGTAATGCAGCATCCTAGTAATAACAGATTTTATTGTGTTTGTTCATTTTGTATTGTATTTTTACCAAAATAATACAAGTATAGACTCTAAGCATCAGTTTCTGAAAATGTGGTATTATTAGGAAACAGACGGTACAATGAAATGGGGCAAGAGAGGAGAGAGGATGAAGAGACAATTTACAAAGGCATGGTGGGGTCAAAGGAAAGCAGTAAGAGGAGGTGAAGTTCCCAAAGAGTGCAGAGCACCGTATATGGAAGTATCTCCTTGGTGCAGGGAGGGGGGAGCTGTAGCTGGAAGAAAAGGTGGCTGGATGCAAGTTGTAACTTCTGGAAGAAGACTGACTGTCCTTGGCCGCCTCAGGGAGAGGCTGATGGCAGAGTTACTTAGCTGTAGAAGGGATTTTCCAGAGTTGGAGAGAAGGAGTGGGATTACTATTTATTGAAAGTGTATGATGATTAACATTATGTGACAAGTTGACTAGGCTGTGAGGTGCCTGGATTGTTATTTCTGGGTATGTTTGTGAGGCTCTCTCTGGATGAGATTAGCAATTGAATCAGCAAACTTGATAAAGTACATTAGCCTCCAGAATGTTGGTGGACATCATCTAATCAGTTGAGGGCCTGAAAACACCAAAAGGCAGAGGAAGGAGGAATTCACCTTTTTGCTTCCTGCCTACTGCATGAGCTAGGGCATTGGTCTTCTCTTATCCTTGGACTGAGGTTTATACCACTGGTTCTCCTTCTTAAGCCTTTGGTCGCAAACTAGAACTATATCACTGGCTTTCCTAGGTCTCTAACTTGCAGATAGACTGTGGGTCTTCTTAGTCCCATAAGTATGTGGACTAATTACTTATAATTTCCATCTCTCTCTCTCTGTCTCTCTCCCCTCTCCCTCTCCCCTCTCTTTCTGGCTATATTTCTCTGGGGAACCCTAACATTTAATTTCATTTCTGAAGTTAGATTGGGAAAGAAAGCCTATAATCCACATTATCATTGTTCTAGGTACTGTGCTAAGGAATCCCACAAATAGTTGGTTTCATTCATAAATGGGAAGAAATTAAGCTAGCTTAATATTATAAAGCTAATAGCTATTCCCAAGGTACTTTTTGGATTTAGTGCAATCCCACTTAATCTGAAAGGATCCTTTATGATTTCAAAATCATTTGTAAAAATAGAAAGACAGTAACAATAAGGAATATTTTAAAAGAACAACCACCTCCATTTCCAAGCCAGACATGGAGCTTGCTAGTTTTGATGCTGCTTTCTCTTACTCCTCTGTATCCAAACCATGACAGAACCTGCTGCTAAAACATAGCCCATGTGTACCCATCCTCCCCATCACCACCTCCACCATCATGGAACAAGCCATACCACCACCAATTAAATCACTGCAGTGTCCTCCTAACCCATCATCCCAAGCACTGTTGGCCTCATCTAATCTGCTCCTCACTCGATGGAGACACAGGATCCCCTCCGTCTCCTGGCCTACCCTCTTCAGTAGCTTCTCATTGCTCATCTACTTCCACGATCTTCCCTATCCATTTTGAAATAGATTCTTGTGTTCATTCATTCATTGAACATTATTTATTCAGTACTTTAATATGCCAGCCAATGAGCAAGTCCCTGAAGAGATGATGAGCAAAGTAAGACTTGATTCATGCCAATACCCTAGTAATTAGAAAGGTAAAGAACAATAAACATAAAAAACTCAAGTGTGTTAGTAATTAAATCAATGCCAATTTAAAGGACTAAGATTTTAAAAATAACCATTAAATTGGCCAAACTCAGACAAAAAAGCTTAAATTGAATGCTGAGGAGGTTGAGAGAAATAGCTACATCTATTCATTACCAGTAACATGGTGAATCGATACAAATGTTTCAGAGAGAAATCTGACAAGTGATCTCAAGAGCCCCAAAGAGCCCATATCCTTGGAACTAGCAGTGTTACTCTTAGGAAATTATTTCAAGGAAATAATCCTGAGAAAGGTGGAAGGGTGGAAGATGACTTTTACATACCAAGGTTTTTTTATTTTTATTTATTATTATTTTTAAAGTCACAGTGCTTTCTATGTTAGCAAAAGATCTGATGTGACCTAAATGGTCAATTAGAGAATAGTTAGATCTGTTGTTCAGAGTGAGCTGATGTCATAAATTATGACTGGAAAAAATCAAGTGTAAAAAAGTAGGACACAGTGTGTTTCAATGTGATGTAGAAACTCTGTATATGGATGGAAATATATAGAAATAAAAACAGTTATCAAGAGTTAGAGTGGTTGTTTTTCAAGGAGTTGGACATATTTTTTTTAATAATAAGTGGCCCAATGGAGAAAAGGGTTGAATTTCATTGTAAAATTAACTTTGATTTTATAGAGTATATTTCCCAGTGGTTCAATTAATACTTTGCTGCTGCTGTTAGGTGCCATTGAATTGTGTCTTATTCACAGCAATCCTCATAGAGTTTTAGTGGCTGATTGTTTCAGGATTGCCTCAGGAGTGGATTGCTACGTCCTTCTCCTGTTTTTGTGGTGCTGGCAATCAAACATGGGACCTCAGAGACTATAGAGTGGTGCTATACCAGATGAGCTAAACTCCAGGCACAATTAAAATTTAGGCAATATATTGTTGTTGTTGTTAGGTGCCGTCAAGTCGGTATCTGACTCATAGCGACCCTCATAGGGTTTTCAATGGCTGTTTTGGGATTGCCTTGGGAGTGGATTGCCAGGTCCTTCTCCCATTTTTGCGGTGTAGGGAATTGAACTCGGGACCTCGGAGACTGCAGCACAGTGCTCTACCAACTGAGCCAAATCCCCCGGCAATATATTATCAAAGGAAAAAAAAAATAACTCCTGAAAAAAAATCCTTAGTACATATTTGATAAACAGTACTGGAAATGAAGCAGTATGAAAAATGGGGGAAGTTAGGTAGCATAGATTGTCCAGGGAGATGGCAGGGTGTCTACAGGATGGAAACATTTTTCAAAAACCCAGGAGCTATATGAGAGCTAGAGATTAAAGAGACAAGGCATCTGGTAGGAAACTCCCAACCCTGTGGCAAAGATTGTGCATGTATCCAGCTCTCAGCACATCCTTTTGTGCCTGGTCACCTTGTTGCTGAGAAGCAGCTGCTCCCATAGTTTCTGCAGTTGGGAACTATGGACCAGCAGCACCTAGAACAGATACCATGGAGCTTGCAGCTCCTAAATGCTTCAGGAGTTGTGAACACTGATCAGACTCAACAAAACCAGGCTCTTTCTTTCTGACTTCTAAGTTGGGATCTCTGTAAAACAGGTCTTTATACAGTGGGGCACTGCAGGTCAGACAGTACAGAATTTGACACCAGCTGAGTTCATGGTATTTAGAATGGGGTCCCCAACCCCTGAGACCCCTACGTATCCACGGCCTGTTGGGAACTGGACCACACAGCAGGAGGTGAGCTATAGGTAAGTGGATGAAGCTTCTTCTGTATTTACAGCCATACCTCATTGCTGGTGTTATCTCTTGGGTTCTGCCTCCTGTCATATCAGTGGTCCATAGAGAAACTGACTCCCATAAAACTTGTCCCTGGTACTAAAAAGGTTGGGGATCGCTGAGCTAAAAGATGCTTTGTGTATAAGACATTTAATTTTACTGCAGAGGACAGAAGAGTGATTGCCTTCCCAGAGGAAGGCAAAAGGAAATAGGGATCTAATCTTTGATTTTGGTTTGGACACTGGCTATGTAATTTGGGCCTGTAACTTCTTTGTGGTTCAGAGTTTTTTCACTTACAAAATTAGGAGGTAAAACTTATATGGTCCAGTCTTAAAATGGATTTCTAGAGCTACTCTAGAAATTGGGGAATTTTTTTTTTTCACTGTTTCCAGAAGGACAGGAGAGATTTAGTTCATTACAATAAAGGAGGAATGCCAAAAGCCATTTAGACCATTCTGCTGCCTCCCTTTTGATCTCACCACATCTAATCCCTTCCAGAGAGAGGAATGCAGAGTGCTCCTCTGGAGGGAACCACAGAAAAAGCATTTGGAACAAACCATTTTGTATCATGGTTGAGAAAAGCCACCTGCACATAGAATCTACCATATGAGATGGCTGAAAGTATAGGAGGCTTGTTGCTCAATCCTCTACATAGTAGCCAATGTGAATTCTAAAAGGCAGGTTATGTGAAAAGAAATCAGGGTCAGACACCTTAGGTTGACCTTTTACTTTGTTGCAGAGGTTCTCAAAGAGTGATCCACAGAAGCAAAGGACTCCTGAGACTCTTTCAGGGGCTCTGGGAGGGGAAAACTATTTTCATAAAACTACTAAGACATAATTTGCTTTTTGCAGTGTGTGGACATTAACAATGGCATCAAACATGGGTCAAGGCAGTGGCCTTGAACTGTATTAGTAGTCAATGTACACTACTTCATAGCCATATATTCACAAAAGAAAACAAAAAAGTCAGTTTCACATAAGAATGTACTTGTTGTTTTTAAGTACAATCAAGGCATGTCCAACTCATAGCAACACTCACAGGGTTTTCAATGGCTGACTGTTTTGGGATTGCTTTGGGAGTGGATTGCCACATCCTTCTCCCATTTTTGCAGTGCCAGGGATCAAACCCGGGTTCTCAGAGAGTGTGAAGCAGCCCTCTACGAACTGAGCTAACCTCCAACCCCAAGAATGTCCTTAGGGTAACAATATTGTTATTAGGTGCTGTAAGGTGGGATCTGACCCATAGTGACCCTATGTATAACAGAAAAAAGCCACTCCCCAACACTGGGCCGTGCCCGGCATTACGTCATTGTTTCTCTGCTATTCATAGGGTTTTCAATGGCAGATTGTTATGGTAAAAATAAAAATGCTTAAATTTATTAAGTCTCTTTTTAAGAACTCCTACATGTCTGTCAGTTTGCAGTACTGTGGGGGCTTGCATGTTGCTGTGATGTTGAAAGCTATACTACTGGTATTACAGATACTAGCAGGGTCACCCATGGTGGACAGGTTTCATCCAAGCTTCCAGACTAAGACAGACTAGGAGTAGGACCTCGAATTCCACACTTGAAACAATCAGCCATTGAAAACCCTACAAATAGCAGAGAAACACTGTCAGGTATAGTACCAGAAAATGAGCTCTCCAGGTTGGAAGGCACTTAAAGATAACTGGGGAAGAGTTGCCCCCTAGAGTCTACCTTGATAACAGAAATGGAGTAAGCCCCAGGGATCTCCATTTGCTGATGTGGCACAAATCAAAATGAGGAGGAACAACTATAATCATCCACTAATAATTGGAATGTTGAATATAGTATGAATATAGGAAATTAGAATTGTCAAAAGGGAAATGGAACACATAAAGATCAACATTCTAGGCATCAGTGAGCTAAAATGGACTGTCATAGGCCATTTTGAATGAAATAATCATATGGTCTACTATGCCAGGAATGACAAATTAAAGAGTAATGGGGTTGCATTCATCATCAAAAAAGAAATCTCAAGATCTACCCTGAGGTACAATGCTGTCAGTGATAGAACAATATCCATATACCTACAGGGAAAACCAGTTAATATAACTATTATTCAAATTTATGCACAAATGAAGATAGGGAAGATTTTTACTAGCTTCTGCAATCTGAAATAGATTGAATGTGTAATCAGGATGTACTGATAATTACTAGTGACCAGAATGCAAACATTGCAAATAAGGAAGGCTCAGTAGTCAGAAAATATGGCCTTGATGACAGAAATGATGCTAGACATTGCATGATAGAATTTTGTCAGACAAATGACCTTTTCACCGTAAATACATTTTTTTCACCAACATAAATGGTTACTATACCCATGGAATTCACGAGATGGAACACACAGGAACCAAAATGACTACATTTGTGGAAAGAGACAATGGAAAACTTCAATATCAAAAGTCTGAATGAGACAAGGTGCTGATTGTGGATCAGACTATCAGCTACTCATATGCAGGTCCAAACTGAAATTGAAGAAGATTAGAACAACTGTACAAGAGCCACGGTATGACCTTGAGTATATCCCACCTGAGTTCAGAGACCACCTCAAGAACAGGTTTAATGCATTAGACAGGAATGATGGAAGACCAGATGAGTTGTGGCATGATATCAAAGACATCATTCATGAGGAAAGCAAAAAGTAATTAAAAAGACAGGAAAAAAAAAAAAGACTACATACATGTCAAAAGGGACTCTGAAGCTTGTCCTTGAATATTGAACAGCTAAAGTAAAAAGAGGACATGATGAAGTTAAGGAGCTAAACAGAAGATTTGAAAAGGCAGCTTGAAAAGACAAAATCAAATATTTTAATGACATGTGCAAAGAGCTGGAGACAGAAAACCAAAAGGGAAGAACATGTTCTGTTTTTCTCAAGCTCAAGGAATTGAAAAAAAATTCAAGCTTTGAATGGCAGTAGTGAAAGATTCTACAGGAAAAATATTAAACAATTCAGGAAATATCAAAAGTAGATGGGAAGAGTACACAGAGTCATTATACCAAAAACAATTGGTGGATGAGCCACTATTTCAAGAGGTTGCATATGATCAAGAACCAATGGCACTGAAGGATGAAGTGGCAAAACAGAAGGCCCCAGGAATTAATGGAATACCAATAGAAGTATTTTAACAAAAAGATGCAATCCTGGAGATGCTAAAGTGTTTATGCCAAGAGATTTGGAAAACAGCTACCTGGCCAACAGACTGGAAGAGATCCATATTTGTGCCTAATTCCCGAGAGGGGATCCAACCAAAAGTGGAAACTATTGAACAATATCATTAATATCACATGTAAGCAAAATTTTACTAAAGATCATTCAAAAGTGACTGCAACAGTATATAGACAGGGAACTGCCAGAAAATCAAGCCAGTTTCAGAAGAGGGCATGGAATCAAGGACATCATTGCTGATGTCAGAATGATATTAGCCCAAAGCAGAGAATACCAGAAAGATATCTACATTTTATCAACTATGCAAAGGCATTTGACTGTGTGGATCATAACAAATTATGTGTAATACTGTGAAGAATGGGAATGCCAGAGCACTTAATTGTACTCATGAGGAATCTGTACATGGACCAGGAGGCAGTGTTCAAACAGAACAAGGAAACACTTCTTGGTTTAAGTTGGAGAAAGGTGTGCATCAGGGCTGTATCCTTTCACTGTACCTCTTCAACCTCTATGCTGAGCAAATAATCTGAGAAGCTGTACTTTATAAAGAAGAACACAGTGTCCTGATTGGAGGAAGACTTGTCAACAACCTGTGTGTTATGCAGATGATACAACTCTGCTTAGTGAAAGTGAAGAGGATTTGAAACATTTGCTGAAGACCAAAGAACACAGCCTTCAGTTTGAAGAAAGACTTGTCAACAACCTATGTGTTATGCAGATGTTACAACTCTGCTTAGTGAAAGTGAAGAGGATTTGAAACATTTGCTGAAGACCAAAGAACACAGCCTTCAGTTTGGATCAAGACTCAACATCAACAAAACAAAATTCCTTACAACTAAGTCAGTATACAACTTCATGATAAAAAGAGAAAAGATTTGAGGTTATCCAAGATTTTGTTTTACTTGGTTCTACAATCAACATCTATGGAATCAGTAGTCAAGAAATCAAAAGATGCATTGCTCTGGGACAAGGCGTGGCAAAAGACCTCTTTAAAGTATTGAAAAATAAAGACGTCACATTGAAGATGAAGGTGCGCCTGATTCATGCCATATCTTCAGTCGCGTCATATGGTTGTGAAAACTGTACACTGAAGAAGGGAGACAGGAGAAGAAATGATTCTTTTGAATTATAGTGCTAGAGAAGAATATTGAATATACTATGAACTATCAAAAGAACCAACAGATCTTTCCTAGAAGAAATGCAACTAGAGTGTTCCTTGGAAGCAAGGATGGCTAGATTGCGTATTAATTATTTTGGACATGTAGTCAGGAGAGGCCAATCCCTGGAGAAGGACATTATGTTTGGGAGAGTGACAGTTCAATGAGAAAAAGGAAAACCCTCAACTAAATGGATTGATATGGTGTCTGCAACAATTGGTTTAAACATAAATAAGATTGTGGGCCTGGCACAGAAATACGGAGTGTTTCATTCTGTTGTACATAGGCTCACTATGAGTCAGACCTGACTTGATGGCACTCAACAGCAACAACCTTTAAGAACACATTTGTGATTATTGTGAGTAGATAATTGGGAAATATGCAAAAGCATCTCTGCTATACACTCAAGTAGTTTGTCTTGAATAAAGCACTTAGGTTATCTTCTGAGGTGTAAGCTGGACTAGGTACTTTTTACATTCATAAAACATTTTTTACTTGAAAGAACAAATAACAATTTATGGTTATTTAGACTTGGGAATTTGGCAAACATTTTCTCAAAAATGAAGTAAGTCTGTCACTTCAAGGAAAACAACTGATGATATTTGTTGCCAATGACAAAATTCAAGCTTTCAAGTGAAAATCAGAATATTAAAAACCTAGTATCTATCCATTACTATGAACTTGATAGCTTTCCAGTTTTCAAATACTTTTCTGATGAGTTTTGTAGTCATATTAACGGATGTGATTTTGATATTGTTTAATAAGCTGTCTCAGCATTTAGATGATCTGCATAACTCAGTTGACCAATATTTTCCAAATGAACAATGCACAATGTTACAAAATCATGCATTTGTAAAACATACATCTAAAATCAAAGGTAAGCAATGTGTTTTAGTGTATCAGAGTACAAGTCCATTGATAGTTTCATTTCCCGTATTATAATTGACCTTTAAAAAACTTCCGTCTATAGAGTTTGTAATAATTTGTGGTATAGTATCAAAGACTATCTGTAATTATCTGGAAGGGTTATGAAAATATTCTCCATTTCTTCAGTTATATATCCACATGAGGCAGAATTTTGTCCATATACTTCAATCAAAAATATACCACAAATGTTGAATGCAGAAACAAAGATGAATGAGAATCCATGTATCTTCTGTTAAGCCAGAACATTAAAGAGATTTGCAAAAATGTAAAACAATGACAGTCTTTTCACTAAATTTCTTTTGTTTTGGATAACATCATCATTTTCATAAAATATTTTGTTAACATATAATGAGTTTATGTTATGTATAAATTAATAAATAACATTTTAAAATTTCTCAGCTTTCTGATATGGTGAGCAGTGATAAATATAAACCTCATGAACAAAAGGATGTTAAAGTCTTCAATGACTTTTAAGCATATAAAAGGGATCCTGAGATTAAAATCTCAAGAATCATTGTCTTAAGATCCCTGCAGAAAAATGGTATTTTGGATGACAAATTAACAAAGGAGAGGGGGACTTGGTGCTTGGCAGTTTGCAGTGTTGTTGGGAAGCTTCTTTGGGCTTGACAACAAGGGCTAGTTATCTAGATAGACTTATCTTTGCAGCGGCAAAAGGAAATTCATCTATTACCTGAGAGTGGTAGAAATCACTGTTGAGACCACCAATTTTCAACATCATGAATAGAGCCTCCTTGTGCCCTTCCTAGTGGCACCAGTCCCCATTGTTCAAGTTCACCCCTTTCCCTCCAAGGAAGGTCTGGCCCACACTCCCTGATTATTGACCATCGTGATTAGGTGTAGGCTGGACATCTGCCTTTCAGGTCATAGTGAATGCCATGCTGAGCTCAACAATCAGTGCCTAGAATTTAGGAAGGCACCAGGTATTTTGGGACATTAAGAATCTAAGATGAGCATATCATGGCTATTGTCCTAGAGGACTTTTCAGTCTGGTGGGAAGGAAAGATTCCTAAAGAAATACCAGTAATTGCAGTATGATGTGATAAATGTTATTCTGCACATAGTGATCAAACTTTTTCAACCAAAAATTAGGACACAATCTGACAATGTAACATAATATCTGACAATGGAATATTGGAGAATTGGGAACACATGTCTGTTATATTTATTAAATGCCCAACAACACCGCAAAAATTCTGTATAGGTTTATACTTGATTTGTGCCAAAGACACGGAAACAATGGTATTTTAACCCCCACCCCAATTCTGGGAAATGACAATAGCAGAATAGAAAAGGGCAAACAGCCTTAGGATCACAAAGGATGAATAATGGCACCTAACATTTTATTTCCTTGGGGTTAATGGATGGGATTTCTGAAGGAAATTTTTTCCAGCATTCTTGTTCCAAGTGGTTTTACCCCCAGGCAGAGAATCCAAGTTTGTTCACACAGATCTCCCACACCAGCTCAGGCAGATCAGATGGAATTCCACAGTCAGGGCAATGAACCAGCAAGATGCTGCTCAGATCCCAAGCCTTGACTGTGTGTGGGTAAAACTAAACAATAGGGCTCTTGCTCTGCCAAGAAATGTTGGAACCCCCTTTCAGTGGGCTGTTTGGGGACCATAGAGGTTCTGGTCTGGTGTGGATGTTCTTATGTCTCCATCACATTCCCGTTTCTCCCCTTTCCTTTGGCCCTGGCCCAAATCTCTTTTAATCTCTTTCCCCCATTGCTATTTTTCTTTCCCTGCTGCGGTAACTACAGAGTAAAATGCACAACAACAACAAAAAAGACAATGAATGGGCATGACATGCCCAATGCCACACACAGACACACTGCCACCCACAGCTAGAAAGAATGGTAATCTGGGGTCTTAAAGGCAACTCAATGTAAAAGCGAGACAAGGAGACTGACAAACTCCTTTTGAATTTTGGATCCATTACATCCATTTGACTCTGAGCAAACCATGACCTCTCTCTGATCCTCAGTGGGCCTATCCACAAAACCAGGTTATTTTGAGGATTAAATTATAAATATAGGAAATGCTTGATAATGCATGATAAGTTCACTATTCATAGTTCTGATTTTCACATCTTTTCCTGTGGTTATCTGGTTAGTCTGTTTCCCCCTCTAATCCCTGAGGGGCGTAAGAACCTATATCATGTCTTTTTTTGTTCACTATTATATCTCTTTCAGCTTTTCACAGTGTCTAGCATATGTTAGGCATTTGTCGAGATAACTGTCTGATGAAAAGAGTTAAGAGGGTCTTGGTTTAGGATCTAACCCAAAATAGCAAATTTGGAGTCTCCTGACAACTCTTATGAATTGTTATTTGCTACCTACAGCCCAGTGTCATAAAAGGATTGGAAGGTGACATCTGGAATCCGTAAGGAACGGGTGTAACGATTGAAGACTGACAACTGCTGTGGTTGAGGATGCTGAGCTGTTGCTATCCTTGATCTGTGGAGTCAAGAGCAAGTCTCTTTGCCAGCTATTTTCAGCACAAATAGGCCTGTTGTATAATATGGACAGAGCTGTTTTAGGAGGAGCAAAGTACCAAATGCACAGCCTGGATATAAGTAGCATGACTTCAGGAATATTTTTTTAAATCATAGATGAGAAAACACTTAGAACAATGCGATGCAAAGAAGCTAAAAGCCTACCGCTATCATGTCTGCCTGTCTCAATGAATTTATTTACTCAGAATGCAAGTTTTATGAATCAGTGAGTAACAATGAGCAGATCTGACACATTTCAGCTTGCATCTCCTATGGTCAGATAGAATGTTAGCAATGTGCTCTTCCCCAACCCTTAAAGTCACCCTGGTAAGAGCTGTACTTACGAGGGTAATCCTTCGGATGAGTCTTCTCAGACCAGTTCCCATAAAACGTGAGTCTGTACTTGGCAGTTCCACAGGCGCAGCAGTCTAGGATGGGTTTGTCAGTCACCCCATCAAATGTGGGATCTGAAACAGGAAAGTCACAAAGTCAGGCAGCAAATGGTAGTCCTGTATAAGGCAGCACAGCTTGGCTTGGCTTGTCCTTACACTTAGAAAAAGAAGATGAAATGGACTTTTCATTGATTAATAAGACTCAGAACCTGTACTTGAACTATAAAAGGTTTTGTATTCCTCTAACTCTGAAAATTATTCTGCAAATAAAAATTCAAAGCTTCTGTTCTAATAATTTGGGGAGCACTATGGAACCAACAGGAAAGAATCTTTAAGATGGGGGACATCTTGGGAAACCAGGGGTGAATGTTACTCAGTGATCCTTTCTGGATCCTGATCTCCTTCCCCATCCCTCTCACAACAGGATTTCTCTACTAGATTTAAAGAATACATGTGTATGTTTTCTCTAAGAAACATTATCTAGGATATAATGCTAGGCTAGAGGGAGTGGCTTTGAAGAAAAGCAGACAAAAAGAATTGCTTACAATGAGAGAGAAAGAAAAGGAGAAGGGGGAGGGAGGTGGGAGAGAGAGGGACAAGGAAAGCAAAGGAGGGAAGGGGAGGGGTGTTTTTATAGTTACATCACTTCATATTACACTTTCAGAGACTTTATAGGGAGGGGTGGGGGTAGGAAATGTGTTCATAAGTTCAGGTTAACTTCTGAGTATAGAAGAGGCCAGAAAAAGACTTAAGAGTCCCCCTCCACCTCCATTTTTAGCTGTGAATAGCTGATAAGTGAGGAAAGAGATTACATGAATAAATTCAGTATTTCCGATTGTCAAACCCACATCCCTAACTGTGCCTTGTTGCTTTTAGTCTGTTCTGTTTCCTGCAAGATGAAAACAATGACTACAGATGCAACTTGCCACAGTTGCCTTTTCTTTAGTTCCCCCTCCCCCGCAGCATTAACATAAATCTTTTTTTTTTTTTTTTTTTTGCAAGTTGGATTTTTTTTTTTTCTTCCAGTAGTTGGGGATTGAACCCAGGGTCTCATGCTTGCTTTGCAAGTGCTCTACCACTAAGCTGCACCCCTCAGCCCATTTTTTACTTTTTGTTTTGAGACAGTGTTTCATTCACTTATACAGGCTGCCTCTGGCCTTGAACTTGCACTTCTCCTGCCTCCCCATCATGAGTAACTGGGATTATAACATGCACCACCATGCCTGGCCCATTTATTTTTTTAATATTATACAAAGAGCAACAATGAGTATAAAACTAATTTTGAATGTCTGAAAGAGCATTCTGCAAGTTTTCCTTTTAGAATTCACTGGGTTAAAAGACTCAAAATCAATGATGGGCAGAGGAAGTGAATTCTGGAATCAGGGATAGAGACATTATATAGGACATTTTAATAATAATGACAATGCATTGAGTCCTTGTATGTGTTGATCCCTTTCCATATATTGTCTCATTTATGCTAACAATCCTAGGAAGTTCTTTGGTTATTTCCATTTTACAGATTGGGAATCTGAGGCACATTAGGTGATTTGCTTAGAGTTACAGGGTTGGTGAGCAGAGCCCATGCTCTTTTATTCCAGAGCCCATGCCTTACTCTCTGCACTATATTACTCCAGGAAAGATCCACTCTAGATAGGCTGCATAAACAACAGCAAGGAATAAAAACCTTTTTGTTTGTTTTTGTTTTGCTTTTTACAAATGAAGAATGGCACGTTTAAAAAATTACCTCCCTACTTAATTGCAAACAAACTTAGCTGTAGGATTTCTAAAGAGCCCCAGAGAAGAGGGCTGCAACCAGCCAAAATAGAATCATTGTTAGCTACTTTTTGTACACTTGGGAGAGGCTAAAGCATTGTCTGTGTCTACATGCAAGCTCCCCATAGCCACTTATGCACAAAGCTGGGATGTGATTCCTGTGTGAGCTACTTTGATGGGTAAGGGATAAGCCTTATCTATGTATGTTTCATGAAAAGTAGCATAAACCAGCAAATTCAGAAGACTTGGTCTTTTTTGCATTCCCATTATGAAAAACTATATTTTAAAATACCTGAATTAGTTTTGAAAAAGGAATTCAGAACTAAAAGATACATGCTGGGTTTCAATTGTCACTACAGGCACTGTTAAGCGAGGTAACAATAATCTCTAGGAGACCCAAAGTAAGGCCAACTGGTAGCTTTACCTTATACAAAGGGCTTTCCGATTTAGGTGGTAAAGTTAAAGATATTTCTAAGGTTTACAAGAAATGCATTTATAATAGGCCTTTTGGAATTCCAGGGGGGAATAAGCATCCATCTAAAAAATAAATTTCTAGGTATGAAAATAAAAACTGTTGTCTCAAGGGGAAAAGTCCATTGATGGTAAGCCAGGCTTTCCAAAGGCAGTGATGACAAGGGTCAACTTACTCCCCTGGGACAACAGGTGGTCTACCAAACACAGTAATGTCAGATCTGGAGCAAGGACTGATTTTCCCTTTCCTCTCATTTCTACTTTAATCCATCAACTTCCTTTTCAGTCTCCACTGGTATTCTTTCTACTTCCCTTTTTCTTCTCATTATTTATTCTCTGCTCATGTTCCCCTCTCTTCTCACCTTTTCCCTTCATCCTTGCACCTCTATCTACATCTCTCTCCTTTGTTTCTGACATGGTATCAAAGTTTATGTGAACATAAATGTATTATGTCTGCAGTCAAACACCCTGGCATCTGATCTTGCCTGATCTTGGAAGCTAAGCAGGGTTAGATGGGAGACCGCCTGGGAATACCAGGGACTGCAGGCTAGGGAGAAGGACCTCGCAACCCACTCCCGAAACAATCTGCCACTGAAAACTCTATGAATAGGAGAGAAGCACTGACAATAGTGCTGGCCATGGCACAGTGTTGGGGGGTGTTTTGTCTGTTATACACAGGATCTGTGTGTGTCGGATGCGACTCAATGGTACCTAACAACATGTTTATTATAGGTCATCTTTTTGAATGGCTTATGTTCCTCTGCTAATTGCAAGTAACCATGTTTATGTTGTTTTTAAAAAATAATTATCACTACTGCTTTGTATCTGTGAGGCTTTTAATTCCTCCCCTATAGATTAATGGCTTTAACTGGGAAAAAAATGAAAAGATCCAAGTTTCACCACCCCTTTCCTTGACAGATTTCTTTTTTGTAGAGCCAAATCAAAAGAATGTAGAAGTCTTAATGAAAGAACTGGAGTTAATTAAATTATCATACATATTTTTAAATCTCTCTGTTCTATGCTTATATTTTAAAGACTTTCTTAAGGTGATCCACCTTGTTAACCAATTTTCTCATGGGTCACTTGTCTCCACGGATCACCTACAACTATGCCTAATGAAACTACAGCTCAGGACATGGTGGACCATTTTTTTAGTCCACAACTTGCCATTGGCAGGTGGTCTTTGTATATAGATATATGCTTAGTTATTCTGATAGGACCTCTGTCTAGGACAGACAACTAGAGATATGCCATGACATTTTATTGGGAACTGTGTCTACAGAATTTGAGCACATTCACAATTTAGATAAGCTTTCCCACAACTTCAGAACTGAGGCATTAGAAAGAGTGCTTTAGCTAATGATTCCTGTCAGTACATGGGGATGTCAGTTATGTGTCTCATAAGAACCCACAAATCCTATCCTCTGACAGTCAAACAGACAAAACCACAATACAATGGCTGGGACCAGCAACCCGGGGCAGTGGGGGGCGGGGAGACAATGGCCTGAGTGTGTGTGATTCAGAAAACCCATAGCTCTAACCCATAGGAACTAGATGTCATTTTGTGGAGAGATGGCAAAAGTGGAATTGTCACTTGGGAACCAAGAGCCTCAAGAGTTGAGATGTTCTCTGGAGAAAGGCTGAGCAAACCCTTTGGTCAGTTAAGTACAGGAAAGGAAAGCCCCCAAAGCCATGTGTGGTTGGACCCATGAGGAAGCTAGCCAGGGCCTTGGCCTATAGCTTCCATTGCTGTGGCCCCAATGGCAGGTATGGCCTTGATAGGAGGGATGGCAGAGTATCTGACTCTGTCTCTACAATATTCCACACAGGACTTGGTTTTGCTCTAGCTCATCTTTAGAAAGATAATGAGTTGATCTATGAATGGCAATGCTGCAAGCTACTGGAATAAGAGTTAGCCACTTTGAGAGATAGTAGGGGTTCAGGACACTGGCTCCTAGAAAAAAACACTGCCCTCTACCACTGGCCATATGACATGGAGAAAGCTTTTTAAAACACTTGTGCTTCAGGCTCCTCCTCTATATACAGGGTCAACACAATAATCTTTACCATATAGGGTTGCTGGGCAGATTACATTATTAATGCATATAAAGTACTTAGAATAGTTCATAGCATGTAGCAAGCACTCAAAAATTATTAGCTATTATTACTATTTTCCCAGAAGACTTTTATCAACCTTTCTCAGTAGCTTATGATTTGCTAGAGTTAGAGAGGATTATTTCATCTCAAAGACTAATTGCTCTAAATGCAAATAAAAATTCTGCAAAAATGAATAGAAATGAGATAGTTAAGCTGTATAATTACAGAGTGTTTTCTATTTTTATTGAGTTACCCAATGACGTCTAAACACATTCAGATGTTTAAGGTCTTATTTTTTTAACAGTAGATTAATGAACAAGGTTTTGGATATAAATAGTAATAATTGCCATTTATATAGATGGCATTTACTATGTGCCAGAGAGACAGTGCACTGTTTTACATATACTAAGTCACATGGCTAGGAGGGGCAGAGGCAGATTCAAACCTAGACCTGATCTGAATCCAGGACCCTGCTCTAACTTCCTCAAACTATGTGGTCTCAACAAGCTTTATTGTAATGCCTTCAATCCAAGAAGGGGGTTTGATGAGCTTGCAAATCTAAGAACCAGATCCCTGAAATACTATATGAATCACAAGGTCAATGTCCCCTTTGCATCCCCATCCCCTGTTGGTCTTTTCTGGAGAAAATCCCCTCATATTGTCTGGATGTCACTCAAAGTCTCAGGGTGATTTTCCCAGAGGACCTTTGTAGACTTTTTTTTTAAGGTATACAATTGTGCATTCCTTAATTAAGTCCTGTGAATTATTCCAAGGTACCGCTTCAGAATAATCACTGTTTCACAAAAATAAGAAGATGACACTAATATAAGGTACATTATCTTCTACCCAGGGAATCAAGCTGGGTAATTAGAGCTTAAGGCGGATCCAATTATCCACAGCACACAGCCAGATTAAAAATCGGAGCTACGTGAGGAGGCAGAGCCCCAGGGAACTTAGAAAGCCCAATCGCCTGAATTCCTGCAGTGGATGCTTGAATTCCATTATCTGTCCCTCCCCACCTGTATGGTCTTACCTTGTTCACAAAGTTTCTTGGTCAGAGAGCCCTCATCTTGAAAATAAATAATGCGTTTCTGTACGATGCTGGCTCTGTAGAAAAGAAAACAGAAGTACAGTGATAAGAGGGCAGGTTTTTTTGAGGGGGGCAGTGTCAGTCAGACAAGGTGCTTGCTTGGCCACATATGGCTGCATGGCTCTAAGCAAGTCATCCCAACTCTCTGTGTTTTGGTTTCTTCATCAGAAAATTAGCACAATGATAAAACACACCACCTGGTGTTACTGTGAGACCTGTCAGAAAGTGTATGTCAAGAGCTTGGCACATGCGGAGAAACCATTCACTCAATAGTAGTTATTGAGTTGTTATTAGTAATGTTACTATTAAGGTAAGAAAGTGAACTAAAAGCATTTTCAATACATTTTCTCAATGGTTCATTTTACTCTACTCTTCACATTAAACTAGTGAGGCCATTTATAGATTAACTAGATTCAAATTATAGAAACATGTCAAATCCTCTTCCTGAAGGGTAAAAAGGAATTTAAAAATATATTTTGATTTGTTCTGAAAATGTCATTCTATATCTTTCTTGAAAGTCTAGACAAAACTGTCTCCTACCTTCTGAACAAAGACAACTTCAGCTGTGATCTCTCTTAAACATGTCAAACACAGGCTCTTAGAATTTGGAAAGCATATTTTGAAGTTGAAAAATGACTTATTTTTGGTCAGTACATACTTTCTCTTTAATCTGGGATTGCACAGACATGCTGCTTCTCCTTTAATTCACTCTGTTGTTTATTTTCAGCTGGCCTTGAAAAGGTTGAATCCTGAAATCCAGTGTTCCAGTAATTTGAAAGTCTACAACACTTAAAATTGAGACCATGCCAATAAATCTCAGGCCATTTCTATTGATTTTCTTCAGCAACGCTACTCAATCAAAAGGTAATTTTCACTTTGATTCGCTCTATTTAAGAGATAAAGGCATCCCTTGACTCCATTACAGCTGACCACACTGAAATAGTGTTAGAGTTACAGGGTTGGCCTTGTGTCCTGTGATCCCAGACCCAGGAATGGGCTTATCTTTTCTGCAGGAATCTGTGGAGAACAGAGGCAACTTCCCCAATGGTTTGGGTCAAGGCCAAGATGACTTTCCAAAGAAATGTCTACTCTACATCCAGTCTTGCACAAAAGGATAAAATTCAGTCCAGTGTAAAGATGTCTTTTACAGTCTTTCTCCACCCAAGAGAGCTGAGATGTTGAAATAAATGAATGAAATATGCTTCCTGTCTGCGCAAAGCTACTTTGATCACTTATCCATTCTGTTGAGCATTAAGGAGGAAAGTTTCCTCAGGCCAAGAGAATAAGAGTCATTCCCACCCCAAAGCCAAATAACAAAGCCTTCTGTTCATCAAACCAACCCCCCTCTACAGCAATGGTTTTCAGGGTGTCCCTACCCCATCCCTCAGGACCCCTGGGAGGGCAAGGAGTAGACCTCATGGCAAGTATCCCAGGACCCACATTCTTGCTTCAACCAAAGTCCCATCCTTATTTCAACCACAGCAGCTTCCTCCTCCATTTGTTTTCCTGTTCAATTATGAGTGCATTTTCAACTAATCATTGCTAGGGGCTTGCTTAGTGGTTGGCACAGCTGGAGGTGGTGGGGACACTCATGAACGAGAGGGATGGGGCCACCCTTCCCATTCTCAGAGTTTACAGCATGGTAGGGGAAAACATCAAACCATCAAACCCACAGCTAATGGTTTAAATTTTAACAGAATCATGATGAAGTGCTGTAACAGAGATGTCCACAGAGTGCAGGAGAGCACAGCATAGGGGGGCCTGACCAAGATAGAAAAGGCTCTCCCAAGAAAGGATGGCCAAGCTGAGATCTGGAAGAGCAGGAGCTACCTACCCAGGTGGGAGGAAGAAGAAAGGGAGAGGGAGAGAGTATCCTTTATGAAATCTTTGAGGTGGGGAGGGCCATGGGCTCACTGGAGGATGCTAGAGTGATAAATCCAGGAGGTGATGTGAGATGAGTAGTGGGGAGAACAGGTACACAGCACCTAGGCCCTGCAGGGCATTGTACTCCAAGTTTAAGGAGATATCTTTGAAGAGCGTGCCCTGAGGATTGAGATCAGATTTGTCCTTTCAAAAGAGCACCTGGGGTGGAACCAGACTTCATCATTTCAAGCAAAATAAGCCAGACCCAGAAAGATAAACATCACGTTTTCTCTCATATGTGGATGTTAGACGTCAACATAAATATGTGATTAAAACATACAGGTCATGAAAGTAGAAGGGGCCTGTGTAGGGAAAGATAATGGATTAAAGAAGAGGTGGAGGAGCTAGAAGAAAGGGTAATGGGAGAAAAGAAAGTAAATAAAAGAACAGTTGGGCCACAGAGTAAAAATGGACTGTTGTGTGGCTGCAGTGTGCAGATTCCCATGCAAATCAAATTTTGTTTCACTAAAGTTACCATCTGAAAAACATTTGTAAACCACTGGTCTATAGGATAAATAAAAGCATGTTATGCAAGATTCTTCTTTTTTCTATTACTTTTCAGAACTAAGGTGTTGAACCCAGGGCCTCAAACATGCTAGGCAAGTGCTCTACCACTGAGCTGCACTCTCAGTCCGCTTTTTCTTATTAGTTTTTTCTTTTTTTGAGAAAGAGTGCCTCTGGGCTGGAAGTTGTGATCCTGCTACCTCACCTTCTGGAGTTGTTAGGATTATGGGTATGCATCATGGGGCCTGATTGCAAGTTTCTTAATAACTTCATTGTCATTTCTGAGCCTTGATTATTTGCCAATTTGTACTAAGGAGTGACTTTTCGATGACACCTAACAACAATTACCTTATATAATAGATATATGTATCCCTATATATATATGAAGAGGGACCCAAAATCTTGGGCTTTCACATGTTCAAACCAGTCACCTTCAAAGCATTCTTCATTTGATGGCAGTATATCTTTTGAGGGGCTGGGATTTAGCTCAGTTGGTAGAGCACTGGGCTGCAGTCTCTGAGGTCCCGAGTTCAATTCCCAGCACTGCAAAAATGGGAGAAGGGCCTGGCAATCCACTCCCAAGTCAGCCATTGAAAACCCTATGAGGGTCACTATGAGTCGGATACTGACTTGATGGCACCTAACAACAACAACAACAAATATCTTTTGAGACATTTTTTCTACTGCTCAAAACAGATTTTGAACTCAATTTTGATATCTTTTAGTGCTTCTGCCTTTTTTGTTTGTTTCACCTCCTCCTTATTGGACAAATGTTTCCCTTTGAGAAGTTTTTTCATCGAAGGGAAACAAAAGAAATCACAGGGTAGACAGAATCAGGTGAATAGGGAGGGAAGGGCACAAGGGCTCTGCCACCTTTGGTCAAAAACTACTGAATACTTAGTGTGGTTTGGGCAAGTGCATCGTCATGGTACAAGAATCAGTCACCTATTGGCTAAAACTGAGGACATTTCTTCTGTAAATCATGATGGAACCTTCTAAAAATTTCCAGACAGTAAAAACTTTAGTTGACTATTTGACCCAGAAGAACAAATTTTGAGTGCACAATTATCACATCAAAGAAATGTGATCATTGTTTTCACGTTCATTTCTGGTTTTGTTTTGGGTTTCCCCATCTGTGCGTGCGTGTGTGTGTGTGTGTGTGTGTGTGTGTGTGTGTGTGTGTATTTCCTGAATTTCCTCATCCAAAATGCTTGGGCTAGACATATTTTTGAACTCAGAATTTTTCAGATATTAGAACGTTAAGATGGTGCATATACTATTCATACCCTCATAATCAAACATATCAATATTCTGCAGCAAAATGTTAAATCATTCACACTGAGTAAATTAAAACTATAAATAGCCTCACCTCAGTTTGCATCAGGTTTGGCAATCTTATCAAAATGCTCTTGTTTTCAGTGGGATTCAGATAAAGATTTGTGACTTTTTCACTCATATCTTACAGATAAGGATGATGAAGATACAGGGACATTCAGAAAGTTGCCTGGGTTTTGAAATTTTCCCTGCCTCCTTCCAAAACCCATGATCTGTCTTGTGTCACATTTAATCCAATGTGAAGGATGAAAGATGATTATGTATATAGCACAATTTCTCTATAAGGTATTATTATAAAATGCTATCCTAAACTGATTTTCCTTGGATCCACTTCAGCATCTTAGCAAGCACATTATGGAGAGCTGAGACCATGATGGGTCTTCCCAGAGCCTGAGTCATGATCACTTGACATGCTCCATGCAAGGGCTGAGCCTGGCTGGCCCACTGCATCATGCTCTTTGGGTTTCAAATCCTGTAGAAATCAAGTGGGGATACAAGCCTGGTTCTCACCTAGTCCCCAGGACCTGGCTCATCTCTGTCAAATCTCTTTGGGGCCCTCATTCCAAGCCATACTCTATATATCTCTCCACACTATCACACTCTAGGGTCTCTATCTCCCAGAGCTCCCCACACTTCAGTTACCTAATTCACACTCCACGAGCATGTTTCTTCCTTCAGGTTGATTCCTTGACTGTCTTTCCTATGAGAGCCAGCACCTCTTGGGATTCTTTGAGCATAGCGCTTATTAATCTGTAGTTGTTGTTGTTAGGTGCCGTCGAGTCAGTATCCGACTCATAGTGACCCTCTGTACAACAGGGGAAACACTATTGTCAGTGCTTCTCTGCTGTGCATAGGGTTTTCAATGACAGATTGATTTTTGGGAGGGGATTGCCAGGTCCTTCTCCCAAGCCTACAGCTTCTGGTGTTCCCAGGTGGTCTCCCATCCAGGTACTAACCAGGCCCGACCCTGCTTAGCTTCCAAGATCTGAAGGGATCGGATGCCACAGGGCTATGGCTGCAGGCTATTTATCTGTAGAGTAATCACCTATTTACTAACTCCTATGTTAAAGTAAGAGCTTCTTGAGGCCTGAAACTGAATCTTTCTTCTTTCTGTAAGTGTTGATATTCCAATACTGAGATTCAAGGAAAAGGAATGGGGTTTGCAAAAAGAGGGAGAATTGGAGATTAATGTAGCTATAGGGTGTGATGGTGGTTGATGTAGTGGGTAGACATAGGGACCTGTGGCTCAGGAGAAGTTTGAGGGGATGAGAGTATGCATGAAGGGGTCACTGAGCCTAGGTGAAAGCTGAAGCATTTGGAGTGGCTGATGTTCCCTAGGGAAAGTGTGTAGAGTGAGAGAATCAACCTGAGGACAGAACGCTGAAGACCACCATTCACCTATGGATATGTGAGCAGAGACTGAGGTGTTGGTGTACTTAGCTGCGGAAGATGCTTCTCTTTATTCCTCATTTGGTCATGTCCCGAGAGATTTTTGTATTCTGAGAAAATGCATTTTACTCTGAGTCTATTCCCATCAAAAGTATAAAACTCAGCTGAGGCATATAAATCATATTATGGTTCAGAAAAATAATAGTCTTACAAGATGAGAAAGCTGTTAGTAAGAATTCCCTTAGCATTTCAAAATGACAAATTTCCTCCATTCTGTGTTGCAATTTGGCAGTCCTGTTGCATAGCATTTATATACTGAATGCTCTCTTATTATAAGAGAGCACGTTAAGGAAATCTAAATTAAATTTCTCGGGATGCTAGCTTCTCAAACTTTGGAATAACTAGGTTCTAAGTCATTCACTAATCATTTCATAACTTTTCTTTTAAACCTAAAATGAACATTTCCAGAAATATTACCCCAAATCTTTAGGTTGCTTGACCCTTTCCTGTCAAAATGGTTTATTGATTTGCTATTCTTTTTCCTTGGAGAATTTGTCTACTGGAGGGAAGTTAACATTTGCTAAGTTGTGGGCTTGCTGTCTAGTGCTAAAACAGTGGAAGGAGGAAGATCTCAGAAACTGAAGTACATGGGAGAGATCTGGTCATGAAATGAAATATATGCCTGGCCCCTCAGTGGCTGGCTCATGAAAGTTCCTCGTGCAGCCTGTTGCACTTAGAAACCACTCAGGTACATAGTGGCTATTATCATTTCTGTTGTTAAATTTCCATCCCCTAATGAAGTTCCTGGCATATAATAAGTGCTTAGTGAATAGTAGCTATTATGATTGATGTCAGGTCTGTCTCTTTCTCTTATGGAGGAAGGGGTGATGATGCTCCCTCAGTCAGCTGCTTTAGACAGAAGTAATGAATGGCCAGAATGAAGATTGGGTTTACAGTCTTTACAGAAGATTTGCCAATCTTCTTCCCAATTCTAGTATATCCTCTATTATTACTTCTTGGAATACTTCATAAAATTTCTCTATGATCCCAGGAATGTTTTCCATAGAGGTGGCCCAATTTATGACAAGCAACATTTGTTTCCTTCTATCAAGAAATAATAATTATGAGAGGACCCAAGAATAAAATATTGAAGTCATAGTGATGGTCACAAGAACTGAGACTGGGTTATTTTACCAGGATGTCAAGTGCTAACCTGACCTTCACCTCACATTGATGAAGAGGTTGTGTGCATGCCATGATGTAGGTGGACCCTTTACTAACCTTCATATGCTTTAGGTGGATCTCAGAAAATGGAGTTATGCCTTGGAGTTAATAGGTATCCTGGTAGCCTATGATAATACACCCAAGAGAGAAGAAAAGTGAGAACTTACTTGCAAGGCTTTACATACAAGACAAGAACAACATGGCTGCCCACAGGTAAGATCATGTGCTCTGTCTGGGGTCAAAAAGCTATAGATTCATAGACTGGTAAAGTCATCTGCCATAACTACAAAGAAGCAATTCCTGTAGTTGTTATGAAATTGCTCCTGATTAGTTACCACTCATTCATTGAACATTGACTGAGCACCTATTTCATGCTAGGCACTTTGTGAGGAGCTGAAAATCCAAAAATGAATAAGAAATGATGCCTTTCAGAATAGGAGCCCCTATTTCAGTGAATGAAAAGAAAGAAACAGAGAAAGGGAATTGGGAATAAACAATGAGCACCTAAATGGAAGAGTCTGGGAGGCAGAGGAGTTGGGACGAACTTCACAATGGCACAACCTCAAGAGGAGGAGATGAGGGTGGCATTGAAGGCCTGAGCTGGAGGAGGTTTGGAAACAGATGAAAATTTTCCAGAATTTAAAAACTTATCAGGTCTGAGACAGATAGAGAAGACTGGGCATGAAATATTTTATTTATTTTTTGTTTAACGATGAAGTGATTTTCCATGTACTTCACAATTATTAACTCATTTACCCATCATAATGCTAGGAGGTGCTTCACAAATACTAGCTAATTTAATCTCACCAATAATCATAGGAGGTAGACACTAATATTATTCCAATTTTATAGAAAAGAAAACTGAGACAGAGGGAGGTAGACACACTGAGGCCCCATATATAATCCCCAATACTAGAAGGAAGAATGGAAATGCCAATGACTAAAACAAGATGGAGAGGGATAAAGAAGTGTTTCTTATTTTTTGTATTTTGAGATAATTATAAATTCATATACAATTGTAAGAAATAATAGAGATTGTACTCTTTTCTCATTTTCCCATAGTGCTAACATTTTGCAAAAAGTTAAGTATAATAAGTTCATCTAGGATATTGACAGTGATAGTACTCCCTGGACTTGAATCTGGCAATGAAATGGTGTAATATGAGAGAGCCAGATCATACCATTCTAAGGAAAGTATGCCTATGACAGTCTGACACGCTCTGTGAGAGAACAGACTCAAACGTGTCTCAGAATACACCGATTATTAGAACTCCTAATGTGGTAGTTCAGAGGTGGGAAGGCCATTGCTGGCTGAGGTGGAGGTAGAGGTGGAACTGGGGGAAGTACTGAGAGGAATGAGGATGATTAGGAATAACTTCTTAGAAAAATGGCATTAGAGCTGTACTAGGAGTCCCAGAGTCTAGGTTGGTAACCCAGGATAAGAACTCTGCACCAGCAGAGTTGCACACCAAAGAGAGGCCCTGGGTTTACCAGCTATGGGCCTGGGAAGTTATGCTGTGTACTCTGAGCAGACATCTTGGTGTGATACAGGGACATCTGCTCCACACCATATACAGTTTAAGCTGAGGCCAGAATCTGGTTAAGAGGCCAATTAGGTTCTCAACAGGATTACAATCTACTCCCAGCCTTGAATGGTCATTGGATTTCTCAAGATCTTGACTCCCCTCATTGAGCAATGCTATATCTACCAACCTCTGGTTCTAACTTCAATCAAATAAAGAGGAAAACTAGATTTAGCATTCAGTTTATTTCCTCTTAGAATCTTGAATGACCTTGGGGATAACAAGCTTCCATTTTCTCTTGTTATTGCTCAATTTCAGACCTCATCTCTACCATCTATCTCATCAATATGATCCTCTGGCACTTTAAAATTTATCCCCACACAAAATCCAATGGAAAACAAAGAATTGACTTTTATATCATAAAAGAGATGTAAAAAGAACAAAATTGGATTGTGTTTTAAAAGAATTAGTTTAGATGTCAGAGGTACTAAAATTCAACTTTCTCTTACTTGTGAATTTGTTTAATAAGGTAGGTACAACAAAGCTTAGGACTTGGAGGCAAAAGATGAGTAAGACATAGTATGTGTGATACCAAATAGTTGACAGCCCGCAGGAGAGAGAGACTGCCTATCAAGTGTTGGAGTCTACCAATGTCCAATTCTTCCATCTTCCATGCTTGAGGAACTATCATTTTGTTTGGGGTGGTATTGTGTAAGCTTGTCATGAAAGCCCATTCCTGCTTTTACAGGCTTCCATACAGCTAGGGGAGGGATTTGTGACCCATATGTGGCCGCAATAACGTAAGGAGAAGTTTCAGAATGAAGGGAAGGGAAACCTTCTGAGGAAGTTTTACTTTCCAGATAAATTTATGAGCATTATAGCCCTCTTTATCCCCCTTTTTCAGATTTGATTACAAATACAATGTGTGAAGCAAGGCAGCCATTTTGTCACCATGAGGAAGAGACTGGAAAAAATCACAGAGACACTAGTTCTGACACCATTTAGCCACTGAGACACCACCAGGAGACACCTACCTTTGGCTTGTTTATTATATGAGAAAAAATAAACCTCTATTTGAAGCCATCATTGGTCATATTTTCTAATGAACACTGCTCTAAAAACATACCTAATTGACTGAAAGAGGCATGAATAACATAATGTAGGAGTATAGAAGAGGGCAGTTCAAAAGAGGAGGAACCAGGTGCTGCCTGGCCCCATACATCAGGCCATGAGGCTCCATCAAGGAGGGATGCTTTGATCAGAAGAATGTCTTAAGCCGGGCGTGGTGGCGCACGCCTGTAATTCCAGAGGCTCCAGAGGCAGAGGCAGGAGGATCGCAAGTTCGAGATCAGAGGCAGTCTGCGTAACTTAGTGAGACCCTGTCTCAAAAAGTTTAAAAAAAATGGGCTGAGGGTGCAGCTCAGTGGTCCAGCACTTGCAGAGCATGCAAACGTGAGGCCTTGGGTTCAACCCCGAGTACCACAAAAAAAAAAAAAAAAAAAAAAAAAAGTCTTAGAACAACTATGGACAAGATCTTAGAAGAGGAACTTGGGTTTGGGAACCAGTAGGAGAGGTCCCTGCTGCCCTTTACTGGGGCAGGCCTTCAAGAGTCCACTCTAGTCTGAAAAGAGATGTGACTTTAAAGGGAAGGAGGGGCCCAGGTAGGAACTGGACAGGAAAACACAGGAAAGGGAAATGTTCTTTTTCTTTTTCTCCCCCTCCTGAGGTAGCTCTCATATTCCAAGACTGAGGAAATGGTGGAAATCCTCAGGGGTACCTCCTAAATCACCAGCTGTAAATTTGGCAGCTGTTAGAAAAACTCTTAGATAAACTCACAGGAATGAAACAAACAGATTACAGGATGAAGTCCCAGTTTCCAGCCCTAGCAGGTAGGCGATTCTAGGTGGTAAATAAGACCATTCCTCCTTCTCTGTAATTATTTTAAACTAAAGTATCATATTTTTCAACATCTTTTGACCCTTGTTTCTTCCCTCAGGCTTAAATTAGCTGTGGCACGTCTTAACCTTGCAAAGAGATATATTTCTAATCTTTGAACCTAGGGTAAAGGCAATCTCTCACATACATCATTAAGCCAAAAATCTTTTTCTCTTAAGAGTACATAAACGAGGGGTTTGATGTTCTTGAAAAATGACTTTTCTTTTTCAATCAGCCTTAGCATGTCCTTCAGCATGTGCAATATGATTATTGGTACCTCGGGTATTACTAGTCAATGGACAGCTGACAGGTTCAATGGTTTTTTGATACTGTTGAACCAATGATAAATAATGACTCAGAGTTATCCTGCTGGTCAGTGGCCTCCCTGGCTTCCCTGCCCACCTTCTTCCCATATAAAAACCCTCACCAGACCACAAGCCCCTCAACTGTGAGTACTGTGCATTATTCATCTTTGCATCCCTGAACTCTAACAGAGAATCCACCCAAGGCCTTTTGAGTTTGGGAATCTTCATCCAGAGTTTGCAGACAGGTTTTAGGATGATGAAATTTTGTGTGGTGTGCTCAAATGCATCTTTCTGAGTAAGAATTCATAGCTTTCAGCTGAGCGCCATGGCACACACCTATAATCTCAGCTACTTGGGAGGCTGGGCAGGAGGATTCCAAGTTTGAGACCAGGGGCAGCCTGTGAAATTTAGTGAGATTTTGTCTTGAAAATAGACAAAAAAAGGAGATGAGGGTAACTGTGGGTGTGGCTCAGTGGGAGAGCACTTGTCTGGCATGTGTGAGTCCTTGGGTTCAACCTCCAGTTCTAAAAATGAAAGAAAGAAAGAAAAAGAACGGAAGAAAGAAAGAGAGAAAGAAAAATAGACAGACAGAGACGGAGGGAGGGAGGGAGAAAGGGAGGGACGGGGAGAGGGAAGGAAGGAAAGGAATCCATAGCTTTCATCTGCTTCTCAAGGGGGGTTCCTCACTTCCCCCCAAAACTTAAGAGCCACCATTAGGTCTGAAATGCATGACAGTAGATATGAGAAATGGTATGACAGTCACTCTAGTTAATAAAGTCTCCATCTAAGATATATGCTTTTTTTCTCCCTAAAGATTAAGAGCCTGCAGCTGTAGCCCTGTGGAATCCGATCCCGTCAGATCTCGGAAGCTAAGCAGGGTCGGGCCTGGTTAGTACCTGGATGGGAGACCACCTGGGAACACCAGATGCTGTAGGCTTGGGAGAAGGACCTGGAAACCCCCTCCCAAAAATCAGTCTGCCATTGAAAACCCTATGAACAGCAGAGAAGCACTGACAATAGTGTTTCCCCTGTTGTACAGAGGGTCACTATGAGTCAGATACCGACTCGACGGCACCTAACAACAACAACAACAAGTATTTCCCAGGAGTATTGTAAGGGAAAGTCTTTGCCTGCAGCCATAGCCCTGTGGAATCCGATCCCGGCAGATCTCCGAAGCTAAGCAGGGCCGGGCCTGGTTAGTACCTTGATGGGAGACCGCCTGGGAACAACAGGTGCTGCAGGCTTGGGAGAAGGACCTGGAAACCCCCTCCCAAAAATCAGTCTGCCATTGAAAACCCTATGCACAGCAGAGAAGCACTGACAATAGTGTTTCCCCTATTGTACAGAGGGTCGCTATGAGTCGGATACCAACTCGACGGCACCTAACAACAACAACAACAAAGATTAAGAGTAAACTTAAGTTTTTATTCCAAGCACCTAAAGCTTCAACTGCTTTCTCTCCAGACTAAGCTCTGATCCAAAATAGCACCTGTCTCAGCTGGAAAACAAGAAACTGAAAGCAAAGCATCACTCCGGGTTGCTCGGGTGTTTTGTGCAGAGTCCTGGCTGCAGGGCGGCAGGGCGTGGGTGTAATCACATAATCACCCCTGCCTCTAAGGAAGAGGAAGCGTTGCCACGTTGCGTGGCTTCACACAGGTTATTACTCTCGGCAGTCTGTCCTGCTTTGCTTTGGCCTCCACTGTTTCCCCTTCAGCGGGTTCCTGTAAGTCAGGGCTGGCAGCCAGCACTCTGTCCACTCAGGTGTAAGGAAACAATCCAAGTGACAGGGCGAGGCCACCTGCCATTCTTTCTTTTCTCAGAGAGCCTTGCTGGCACCCTGGGTTTCCTACTGTGGAAATGTGAGCACTCCATAGTAGACCTGAGGGTCCGGGAGATGCTTCCTCCTTGGGGCTAGGTTGGGGTGGGGAGGCCAGTACTGTTCTCAGCTAGGCATTTGTGGCCCATGGATGGGTTTCAGAGGATACTTAAACCCCTGGGGAAAAACAAAAAACAGCAAAGAAAGTGAATGCCGAACTGTAAGCATGTGCATTGCATTGGGGAGAGATTCTATCAGAACCACTGCTCTAAACCTGAAGTCATAATTTTCCTGCCTACTAGTGCCTACTCTATGCCTCTCCACCTGCACCCTAAGGCAGAAACGTGTGGAAGATTCAATGAGGGAATTCCCTGGCAATTCTTGCAATCACCTCCTAACCATTTCCTCCCCAGGCCAACCCAATTTCCCTACACACAGGCATAACTGTCACCTCCAGGATATTATCACTTTCTTTCCCTGGCAGCAGTGGCACCATGTTATAATTAGTCTGCTCTCCACCCTGCTCCCACGTCAGCCCAGGGTCTGACACAGAGTAGGTCCTCTCTCAACAAAGACTCCTCTCTCACAGATTGCAGTGCAAATGCTTGGCCAAACATGCACAATCCTGAAAGCTGGGCTGCAAACCTTCTTTCAGATCTAACTCCCTACCCCCACTGTGGTGGGAAGTGGCTTGCCCACCAAGCACTCATGTATGGTGATGTTGAGCAGCAGAACCATTAAGAGGTAGAGCCCAGTGGGAGGTCACTGGGGGCTCCACTCTATGAAGGCATTAAGATAGTTCTCATGGGACCTTTCTGTCTTGCTCTGGCTCCTTGCTTGCCTATGATCTCTCCCATTTGCTTGCATTCCTACCATGATGCCATCTGCAGGTGATGCAGCCAAGGGGGCCCTCTTCAGTGCCATGGCCTTGAACCTCCAAAACCATGAACTAAATAAACCTTTTCATTATAAGTCATCCAGCCTCAGGTATTTCATCATGGTAATGCAAAATAGACTGTCATACTCCCTTTCTAATTATTGAACTCAGCTCTGCCTTTCACTGTGTGCGGAATGTATCACATGTTGCCTCCTGGCGTTTACTCATGCTATCAATAAACCAAGAATTCACTTCTCTGTTCTCTGTGCCTAATCATACCCCATTCATCTGGCACCCTCTCACCTCCTCCTCAGAGGTTCACCAACCAGGACCATCAGCAGTTACCTCTTCCTCTGATGGACTCCTAGGATGGTTTACCTTTTCCACTCATTTGCCTTTGGACATCGGGTACTCTTGCTTCAACTTTATTTAATAATTTGTATTACTCTTTGACTTATTGCATGCTTACATTTTGTGCTTCTGACTGAATGATGATACTGTGACAGCACCTGTAGCTCTTGGCACAGCACCTTTTGCAAAGGAGGCATGCAGGATGTGTTGATCTGATGCATCTTCAATATACTGCCTTTGTTATAATTCAACTTTTTATGTCCTGCACATAGTTTTGAGTGTCTGCCATATGTCCATGGTCTAGCAAGAAGCATAAGCTCCTCACTATTTGCAGTGCTACCCAGAGTGCTGGTTAATCAGCAGTTGCTGGTCTGAGTCATGAAACATTTCCCACCACATAAAAGCCACTTAGGTCTGCTTTGCTTTGTCCAAGCTAGGCAGTTTGGCTGATGGCAGCCATTGCTCTCAAAAGGAACCACAGGGGTTAAATTTGAAATCTTTTCACAACATTGGGAATCAGCAGGACCGTGGTATGTCCACTAGCAAGAGGTTAAACCAAGGACAGAATTCTCTTTATGGCAAGATGCTTGCTGACTGTCTCATACATGCCTCTTATTTCTTCTTTGCAATGCCTGCACCACTTTTGCAGATCTGACCTCATCCTTATGCCACATGAGCTCATTAGAAGTAAGCCACTGTCATCTTGGACCCCACAGAGTTCTGGAGAAACAACATGAGACCACATGGAAGCCACAAAATCTGGTTATGATTTGTCTTTTCTTCTAGCCTTTCTCACAGAAAGTACTGTCAGAGACAAGGGTGGAAGGAAGGAAGGGAGGGAGGGAGGGAGGGAGGGAGGGAGGGAGGGAGGGAGAAAGGAAGAAATGAAAGGAAGGAAGGAAGAAAAATGCCAAGAGCTCTAGTTTTCTCGCTGAAAAAAAAATGTGGCAGAAACTAATAAGACCTCATTTTAATGCAGAATAGAATGCAAGTATCAACTTTTGTTTTTTAGTGGTAAAACACCAATGCTTGTGATGGGGGATTTGGGAATGATTTTAGAGCCTTTTATCCACGTTAAATAAGATACAGTAGTGAACTCTTTTTTTTTTCAAGGTGGCAAGGAATAAGTTAAAGCCTAACAAATCTTAAAAATATCTATCTTAAAATTATAAGGTAACAACATGTACATGTACATGTTGCATGTCTCAGAGATAGGAGAGTTGAACTTCAGAACATGTGTCCTGTGGAAATGCTAAAACAGTTACAAAGTAGGGATAACAATCATAGTAGGGACAGAGAAAAAAGAGAGAAGAGATGACTGTTTCCTCACTCTAGAAAGGAACAAGAATAAAACTAGGTGGTTGCCACTCCATGGGGCAGCACAACAGACCTTCTGGAAGCTGGACCCTCAGTGTGGTGGATCCAAACATCAAACTTTTTCCAGGGTCTGTGCCTGGGACAGTTCTATGTTGTGTTTGCAAATGGATGTGTTTTTGCCAGCAGATTGAGATACACATTTCTTTAGTTTCCTGGATGGCTTCTTGTCAAGAATGTTTCTGATACAATGTAAGACAGGTTTCAAGAAAGTAAACTAGCAGAATCATTATCCTAAGAAGATATTTCATAATAATCTTTCAGTAATGACACTTTGCACTGTATCTAATGCACCAACATCTAAAAGAATCAAATTATTTTGGGGGTGGCAACAGGATTGAAATAGCTAGTCTCAAAAACCTATAATTTAACTTCCTGCTGAGTTGGATTCTTCTCTGTTCAAGGTTCCCTAAAGAATCACCAGAGTCCCTCATGGCCAGAGGACTAATGTCTCCAGCTGGCCCAGTTTGCAGTGCTAGTATACTAGACTATCAGTAGAAAAAGCAAAAAGTCCCTGTCTTTGGGACATCTGGTATATTCTCCTAAAGAAAGGAGAACCAGTTATTTGATTCGTAAACTATTATGATTTGTGCAGCATGTTTTGGCAAAACTAGTGAGCAGCAATTGATTAGACAAGGGATCCATACATGAGCAGAAGATATCCACAAATAGGTGGTATATGAGGGATGCTGGTCACTTCTGGGTCACCTTCCTCCTAACTCTGATCAGTGGGGGCTCTCCATATTGAATGGTGCAACCTAACTTGCTCAAATTCTTTTTTGAGGAAAAATGTCGGACAAATTAAGAGAGGGCAGGTCACTGACAGAGACTTAGGTCTAGTGCAAGGAACAACTGTCCAGAGCACTTTTTTCTTGGAGCCTGTGGAATATTCCATTGTGACCCTCTACAACCACGGCTGATGTGATGATGCAACTTGCCATGTTATCTCACAGCCTGTATATTTGTGCAATAAACTTTTGGCATTGAAGTGCATGAGAAACACGCCATGTAAGCCTGCAGTGAGCAACATTTTCATCTGGATCCAGTTAGGCACTTGTTGTTGTTGTTGTTAGGCCTCATCAGCATAAAAACGAAGTTGTTTTGATTTGCTACTGTCTGTCTGCTATCAGAAAACTGTTATTAGGAAAATCACATTAATTAGCAACAGCTGAGGGAAGGCTGGGCTATTTTGGAGCTACAGCTGCAAGTCTCTTTGCAATCCGACTGTTGACTAAGTTTTAACAATTGACAGAATAAATAGAATCAGAATGTATTTAATCATGTTAATTTTGTTTTCCTCTATTTACATTGCTGTTTAGGGTTGATAGTTAATCTACATTAAATAGTTGGATACTATTAGCACACGTTAAAACATAACCTCTGCTATCCTATTCTCTGGTTTATTGGAAGTGATCTATTGTTTAGCTTAGTGCTAATTTTATTAACTTCATGCATGAAAATGGAGAATTAACATTTACCCCAAAAGTTGGCCTATCAACTAAAACATTTGATTAAGCCCAAAATCTTATCGTCCAACCATACGAGGTGACAGAATTAGATGGATAGATGCATGGATAGAATGATAGACAAATGGATGACAGATAAATACACACATACATACATACATACATATGGACTGGGATCGGAATCTTCTAAATTCTAATGCTAACTAGCTTATTACTTATTTTTATAAGCACCATGGAATCGGGATGGCAAAGACATAGTGTAATAGACAGACCTTTGTAGTCAGGCAGATCAAGTTTGACCCTGGCTCTACCTCTTCAAGGTGTAGGAGGTGAATTACTTTCCTGAGCCTCAGTTTTCTGCCCTGCAAATTGGTGTCAGTATCTAGCTTATGGGGGCTTTTGTAAGCATTAATGAGCTAAGTTGGTAAGGAAATTGTCTAGCATGAGGTAGGTGCTTGAAAAATGTTATTTTCCTTTTTTCTTTCTATTTTAAACCTCGGTCGCTATTTAATTTTTAATGTGCACATTATCTATTCTACTCAACTGGAAAGTTAACTAAGCCTTGCTGAGGTAGGGGCTCTCTCCTGCTCATCTCTGTGCTACCCACACTACACAGTAGCTGGGGCCCACTGGAGGTTTGTACAATTCATCAGTGTTAGCCCATATGCCTTGGCTTTATCATCAGCCAGTTTAACAATAACTACCAGCTATGAAGTGCTTACCATGTGCCAGGCACTCCTTAGTAGATATTTTATATTGCCCAAGGGTTCTCATCCCTGATTGGTCAGTAGAATCATTTGGAGAAGCCTTAATGGATGCCTTGACTCCATTCCAGACCAATGAGATTGGAATTTCCAGATGTGAGGGGCCAGAGAAATGGTGGGTTTTAAAAGCTGCTCAAATGGTTCTAATGTGCAGCCTGGGCTGAGAACCTCATTTAACTCTCCCACCTATGAGGTTGTTGTTGTTAGGTGCCGTCGAGTCGGTATCCGACTCATAGCGACCCTCATAGGGTTTTCAATGGCTGACTGTTTCGGGATTGCCTTGGGAGTGGATTGCCAGGTCCTTCTCCCATATTTGCGGTGCTGGGAATTGAACTCGGGGCCTCAGAGACTGCAGCGCAGCGTTCTACCCACTGAGCTAAATCCCAGCCCAACCTATGAGGTAGGTACTATTATATCCTTTTGCTAATGAAAACAAGCCAAGGCAGAGAAAGATCGAGTACCCTGCTCAAGGCCATTCAGATGTGAAGACAGGCAGCCACGATGAAGAAGCCAAGGAGTCTGATTCACAGTCCAAACCCCTCTCTGCTGGCTCTCCTCCTTCCATGTGTTGGGAAGTCCCAGGCCAAAGTCACCAGGCAGAGGCAGTAGGATGTCAGTGTCTACAGCAGATCTGGACTACCATGAAAGAAAATGTGCCAAAGCAGAGCAAATCTTTTTATGTTAAAAGTAGAGGCCAGGTTTCTGTCTGGACTTTTAAACTCTGGGGTTCTTTGATCCAGTGCAAATTCCATGAACTCTTTGAGCTTTAATTTGCCACAATGATTATGATGGCTGGTTGAGAGGAAAGTAGAAGGCTCTCTGCAGACCCTAAACTACTGAAACAACATGAAGGGGCCCTTCCAATGAATCTTGACTGGTCTGACTCCAGAGCCAAAGTGCCACTCTTGACCTGCCTGACCTCACAGCCCACCTGCAAGAGGCAGACTTTGTGCGATGGAACTTTTCCAAGAACTGTCTGGAAAGTGTGATGAGCAGTAGAATCTACAGTGATTGCCAGAGAGGTGGAGAGAGGGTGACTTTTCCTGGCTGTGGAGGAGTAATGGAATAATTAGACTGTTCTGGAAAGAGATGTTATGGAGGTGACTGTGGCAGCCAGTGATGAGTGGAGCTTGCCTGCACCCCCACCCCACTCTCTCCCTGTCACTTCCTGGCGTTGTTCCAGAGGCTAAAGTGAAAATGGAAATGCAGCATGGTTCCAAAGACAGCTTGGTACTTCAGGTTTCCAGATGAACATTCCTGTGAGGTCCCTCTGGTCCCTCTGCCTTGTTCTCTCCCCATCCTTAGCACAAGCCTGGCACAAAGTAGGTGCTCACTAAATGCTTGTTCCATAACTATTTGAGTCCTATGGGGTAGTGAGGCCATACAGGGTGGTGAAAATTGTTGCCATTCCTGCCTGCCTGAGACCAAGTACCTCCTGTGGGGGTAACACATACAAAAGAGCCTTTTATAGATTTTACACTTTTGACTTTGCCTCATTCAGTTTTCAGAACTGCACCCATTGACCCAACTTTGTGTCCAATTGCTTGCCTTGCAACTGTCTTTCACTGAGGGCCTTCAGGACCTGATCCTTCTTTAATGTGACTTTTTGCCATCCTCCTCCCTCTACTATAAACCATCCTGGCTCTGCGTTCACCTTGGGTAAAACCCTCACCAGGCCCAGCCCAGGATGAATGTTTCCCTGGACCCATGGTAGGTCTCGCACAAGTAATGATAGAGCAGGCTTGGCAGGCAGTGAGTGGGAGAACAGGGGAGGTGGCTTACATATCAAGCGTATGAACAGACTGCTTCTCTTGGATCTCTTGCTTTACTTCTCTAGTTATAGAACTATCCAAGTCTGTGAGCCCCTTTATAAAAGACAGTCCTCCTGAGAAGTCAGCCTCATTAAAGATGTACCCCTCACCATGACAGATTGAGAGCTCTGGCTGTGGAATTAATACTGTCTGAATTCAAACCCCAGTTTTGCTACTTATGAGCTATATGATGTTTGGGTAACTTTGCCTCAGTTTCCTCCTCTATAAACTGGAGGAAAAAAATACTATCTTTATTATGGGATTACTGGCACATAGTTTAGCCCTTGTTGCTGCTGTTATTAAAAAACTAGAACAGCATCCAGCTGAATTCTCACAGTAGTGAAGTTTTGGCAAAGGAAGAGTTTAAAAAAGAGAGAAGGAAAGAAAAAAACACATTTTTGAGTACTTATTCTTGGCCAAATCCCTTAACATGGCCCCAATGTCACCCTACACACACTCCTTCCTGCTCCACTCTTATAACTCCCAAGTGGGTCCCCAAATGTTCTTTGCTTTCCCTGGTCTAGGGACAATTCTGTGCTCCATTTCTCTCCTTTACTGCCTTTGGCCATTCCTCTTTGTCACTCAGAAGTTGTGCCCCCTGGACCTTCTTCACCACCCCTGACAAGGTTGGATGCCTGCCTACCCCAGCCCTGTGCTTCTCCCAGGACAGCCCTTTCATACCATGTGGCTGAAACCCAGTGCTTGGTTTGTTTTCCCAGCATGCTGCAAGTTCCTGGCAGCAGAGGCTCCATCCTGCTTGCCTCAGCATCTTTAATGTCTCACATGGTGCCTGGAATGGGACACTATGGCAAGGAACCAATGAACAAATGAACTCCCTCTGTTTCAGGCCTGGCGAGTCTTCTCCATTGAACTCAGTGTGTTTTCATCCAGATCTTACCCCAAGCTTCTGGGGAGATAAATCCAGGAAGAATATAGAAAAAGAAGAAAAAAGGAAAGATACAAATGCAGCTCTTCTCTTTTCCTGTCTACCCAACATTCTGACTTTGAGGAATGTGTTCAATTGGAAACCACTTCAACCCTAAAGAAAACTTACAAGAACTATATGAACTCCACTTGGCCTAGTAGAGTAACTAGTAGAGGTCAAGCCATGGAAGAACATGGAGAGTACTAACATTGAGACCCAGGAGACCAGAGTCCTTGCTCTCTAAGACAAAGGCTGTGGCCAGTGGTATGTGGACTCTCCTTAATGCCAGGACTGAAGGTAGGTGCTCACATAATTTCCATCACCCCTTTCCTTGTGCCACACTCAGGCCCCTGTTACTGATAGGGAGGAAGGGAGAGAACACTGTGGTTCCCCCTGCTGGCCTGCCTACAGGGCCATGCTGATGGGAGCTTGAGCAACTCAGTGGCTCTGGATAATGCCTCCCCACCCCCGGTGTGTACTACAGTGGAAGGAATTGGGGGAACAAAAGCCCCAGCTCTAACTATAGTAGCATTCCTGGGTGAGCAAGGCCAAAGTGGGCCAAGAGGAATTTTGTCCTTCATCAACAGAAGTTCTGCTCCCAATTGTGAGCTTCCACCTGCACAGACTAATACCACAGTTCCCGTTGCTGCCCTACCTATGTGGTTCCCACTACTATACTAGTCCCTCACTTTGTCTGACTACCCACTGCTAATAGGATGAGGTGTGAGCACCATAGAGAGAGTGGTGTAGCTCCTTCTAGTACCTTATCCTGTGAAGAGTCTGGGCCTGTACCATTGACTAGCTGGAGGACAAGTGTTTCAGATGCCTCACAATTGCTGGTGCTGCCAGTGGCAGAGGCCCTTGACAGTAGCAGAGATAGCATCAACAGTGCCTGAGGAAACCTCCATTGCCCAATAGGTCCGCCATTCTCATTGTAGGAGTAGATACAAAGTAGGCATCCCACATCCACTGCTATCTGCACCACACCTGCCTGAACACTGTGCCCACAATGACTAATCATAGCTAGAGAAACTATAAGGCTATATACTATGGTGCCTGGATGGAAATAAAAGCAATATTGCCCAACAAATTGACACTCCAAAGACACACTTTTGAGAGAAAGCCACTTTCTAAAAAGGCTACCTTGTAAAAGTGGTAATGACACCTGATCCATTAAGTATGCAAATCTCAATGTAGGAAGAAATATGAAAAAAATAAGGTAAGATGATGCCTCCAAAAAATATAGTAATTCTTTAGTAACAGATTCCAAAGAAATTGATATGGATGAAATACCTGATAAATAATTTAAATGAATAGTTATTTATAAAATGAGATCCAAGAGAATACAAATAGACATTTAAGTGAAATTAGGAAGACAAGGCAGAATATCAATAAGAAGTTCACCAAAGAGATAGCAATATTTAAAAAGAACCAATAGAACTTTTGGAAATAAAGAGCTCAATAAATCAAATAAAAAACACAGTTGAAAGCTACAACAACCAACCAGATGAAGTGGAAGGAAGTGGAAGGAAGAATGTCAAAACTTGACGACAGGTCTTTTGCAATACCCTAGGTGTTGTTGTTGGGTGGGTGCCTCAGAGATTGCACAGCAGTACTCTACCAACTGAGCTAAACCCCAGCCCATACCCTGGATAGGTGAGAAGATAGAAAAAAAAAAGAAAGAAAGAAAAGGAAGAAAAAGAGAGAGAGAGAAAGAGAAAAAGAGAAAGAGGGAAAGAGGGAAGGAGGGAGGGAGGGAAAAGGAAAGAATGAATGAATTCAAGACCTTGGGATACCATGTCATAAGAAAATATTGACATTTTTGGATACCCAAATACTTTCCCGTCCTTGGAAAATTTATGGATGTCCATGGACAGAAGGCTTATAGTTCCCCAAACACACTAAAAAAGTAAAAAAGATTTTCATCACAGCCTATTATAGTCAAATGGTCAATGGTACGAGACAAAGAACAAAAAACTCTAAAATCTTCAAGAGAGAAATGCCTAATCACATTTAAAGATTTCTCTATTAGACTAACAGCAGACTTTTCAGCAGAAATCCTGCAGGCCAGGAGGAAATGGAATAATGTCTTCCAAGTACTGAAACATAAAATAACTGCCAAGAATACTATTCTTAGCAATGCTATCCTTCAAAAGTAAAGGAGAAATACACTCCTTTCAAGACAAATAAAATAAGACCAGCCATACAAGAATGCTTAACTAAAAGTGAAGGAAGAAAATAATTTCATCATTAAAAAAAATATGAAAGTATAAATCCCAGTAGAATAGATATACAAGAATAATGAAACAGAATCAAATATCAATACAATAAAATATCAAACCAAAGACAAATAAGAGAAGAAAAAAGAATATTCAAAGCAACTAGAAGAAAATTGATGAATGACAGGATCAAATCCTTACCTACCAAAAATAAATTTGAATGTAAATAAATTCTCCAATTAAAAGGTATACATCAGCTCAATGGATAAAAATAAGAACAAACAGTATGTTGCCTACAAGAAACCCACCTCACCAATAAAAACACACAGGCTGAAAGTGAAAGGATGGAAAATAATGTTTCAAGAAAATGGACACTAAAAAAAGAAGGAGTAGCTATACTTGTATCTGACAAAAGAAACTTTAACACAAAAACTGTATCAAGCCGGATGTGGTGGCGCACTCCTGTAATCCCAGGCAGAGGCAGGAGGATCACAAGTTTGAGACCAGAGGCAGTCTGCATAACTTAGCAAGACCCTGTCTCAAAAAAGTAAAAAAATTGGGCTGGGGGTACAGCTTAATGGTCCAGCACTTGCAGAGCATGCAAGTGCAAGGCCCTGGGTTCAACCCCCAGTACTGCAAAACAAAACGAAACGAAACAAAAACAAAACAAACCAAACCTGTATTAACAAAGAAAGTCACTATATAATGATCAAGGTATGGATTCAACAAAAAGATGTGTTTATAAATTCATATGCACCTAATGTCAGAGAACACAATTTTATACAATAAACATAGTTAGAACTAAAGGGAGATATAGGCTCTAATATAATTCTAGTGAGGGATTTCAATACCCCACTTTCATCAATGGACAGATTACCCAGACCAAAAACAATCAACAAAGAAACATTAAAGTTAAACTATGTTGTGTTGTTAGGTGCCATCCAGTCATATCCAACTCATAGTGACCCTCATAGGGTTTTCAATGGCTGATTGTTTTGGGATTGCCTCAGGAATGGATTGCCACGTCCTTCTCCCATTTTTGTGGTGCTGGGAATCAAACCCGGGACCTCAGAGACTGCAGAGCAGCCTCTACCAACTGAGTTAAATCCCAGCTCCAAAGTTTAACTATACTAAGAATTAAATGAACCAAACAGACATTGACAGAACATTCCATCCAATAGCTGCAAATACATCTCCTTTTTATCGGTGCATGGAGCTTTCTCTAAAATAGATCACATATTAGTTCAAAAAGCAAGTCTCAATAATTTAAAAATTGAAATAATATCTTGATTCTTTTCTGATCACAATGGAACAAAATCAGAATTCAATAATGCAAAATTGAACAACACAATTTTGAACAAATAGTAGTTTAATCAAGAAATCAAAAATGAATTTAAAAAGTTCTTCAGAACAAATGGAAATGGAAAGACTACACATCAAAACTTTTGGGGTACAGAAAAACAGTACTAAAAGAGAAGTTTATAGCAATGACAGTCTATATAAAAGAATAGAAAGATTTCAAATAAACAACCTAACAATGCTTTCAAAGGGTTTACCAAAATAAGAATAAATCAAACCCCAAATTAGTAGCAGGAGAGAAATAACAAAGACCAGAGAAGAAATAAATGAAGATGAAAAATGTGCAAATATCAATAAAACAAAGAAATGTTTCTTTGAAAAGGTAAACAAAATTGAAAAATGTTTGGGTAGACTAACCAAGAAAAGAAAAAAGAAGACCCAAAGCAATACAATTGAGATGAAAACAGAAACATTACAACCAATGCCACAGAAATATAAAAGATCTTTAGGGATTATTATGAAAATCTATATGCTAACAAACTGGAAAACCTGGAAGAAACAGACAAATTTCTGGACACAGATGACCTTCCAAAATTAAACCATGAGTATATAAAAATCCTGAATAGAGTAATAACAAGTAAGGAGACTGACTGGTAATAAGTCTCCCAGAAAAGAAAAACCTAAGATCAGATGGCTTCATTGCTGAATTCTATCAAAATTTTTAAGAACTAATGATAATACTTATCAAACTCTTGCAAAAAATTAAAAGGGGGGAACCCTTCCAAATATATTCTGTGAGGGCTGCATTATCCGATGAACATAGATGTGAAAATTCTCAACAAAATGCTAGCAAATAGAATTCAATAGCACATCAAAAAGTCACTTACCACAATCAAGTTAATTTCACCCAAGGGATGCAAGAATGATTCAAAATACAGAAATCTATAAACATAATATATCATATAAATAAAATAATGCATCAAAAGATGAAGAAAACATGTTTGACAAAATTCAACATCCCTCCATGATAAAAGTCCTAAATCTATTACGTACAGAAAGATCATACTTTAACATAAGAAAGGCTATTTATTATAAACCTGCAGCCAACATTATACTGAATGAGGAAAATCTGAAAGCATCTTCCCTAAGATGATGAATAAGATAATGGTGTCCACTCTCATATCTCCTTTTTAATATAGTACTGTAAATTTTAGCCAGAGCTATTTGGCATGAGAAAGAAATAAAAGGCATACAAATAGGAAGGGAAGAAGTGAAATTATTCCTTTTTGGAGATGAAGTGTTTCTATACATATATACATAAAAACCTAAAGAGTCCCCCAAAAGACCATTAGAACTGATAAATGAATTCAGTAACGTAGTAGGATAAAAAGTCAACATGTAAAAATCTACAGTTTTCTATATACCAACAACAAATTTATGGAAAAAAGAAATCATGAAATAAATCACATTCACAACCGATACCAACAAAACAAAACAAAAAAACCCTGAGCTGCAGATGTAGTGCAGTGGTAGAGTATTTGCCTAGCGTGTGTGAGGCTCTGAGTTTAGCACCACAAAATCAAAGCAAAACAAAATAAAACCTAGGAATCAACTGAACAAAGGAACTGAAAGACTCATACAATAAAAATTACCAAACACTGGTGTAAGAAATTGAAGACATGAAAACATTTACAACGTGGGTGCTGTGGTGTAGGCCTATAATCCCAGCTACCTGAGAGGCTGGGGCAGGAGGATTGCCGGTTCAAGGCCAGAGGCAGCCTGTGCAATTTAGCAAGACTCTTCTCAAAAATAAACAATAAAAAATAAATAAGGTGCTATGGATGTGGCTCAGTGGTGGAGCACTTCCCTAGCATGCATGAGGCCCTGCGTTCATCCCCTAGTACTGAAAAAAAAAATCCTTAAGATAAACCTCATATGTTCATTGATTGGAAGAATTAATATTGTTAAAATGCTCATATTACAGAGCAATATATAGATTCAAGGCAATACCCATCAAAATACCAATGTCATTCTTCATAGAATTAGAAAAAAGAATCCTAAAATTCATATGGGAAGACCTTAAATAGTCAAAGCGTCTTGAACAAAAAGAACAAAGATGTAGGCATCACAATACCTGATTTCAGGACATACTACAGAGCCATGTTAACCACAGAAGTGTGGTATTCACATAAAAACATAAAATCCATTTCAAGAGGTTGCATATGATCAGGAACCAATGGTACTGAAGGACAAAGTGGAAGCTGCCTTGAAGGAATTAGCAAAACACAAGGCTCCAGGAATTGATGGAATACCAATAGAGATGTTTTAACAAACAGATGCAGCACTGGAGGTGCTAACGTGTTTATGCCAAGAGATGTGGCAAACAGCTATCTGGCCAACTGACAGGCAGAGATCCATATTTATGCCTATTCCCAAGAAAGGGGATCCAACTGAATATGGAAACTATCAAATGATATCATTAATATCACATGCAAGCAAAATTTTACTAAAGATCATTCAAAAGCGACTGCAGCAGTTTAGAGACAGGGAACTGTTAGAAAATCAAACCAGATTCAGAAGAGAGTGGGGAAACAGGGACATCATTGCTGATGTCAGGTGGATATTAACCAAAAGCAGAGAATATCAGAAAGATGTGTATCTATGTTTTATTGACTACTCAAAGGCATTTGACTGTGTGGATCACAACAAATTATTGATAACACTGCAAAGAATGAGAATACCAGAGCCCCTAATTATACTCATGAGGAATCTGTACATGGACCAGGAGGGAGTCGTTTGGACAGGACAAGGAAACAATGCCTGGTTTAAAGTTGAGAAAGGTATGTGTCAGGGCTATATACTTTCACAATATCTCTTCAATTTCTATGCTGAGCAAATAATCCAAGAAGCTGGGCTTTATGAAGAAGAATGCGGCACCAGGATTGGAGGAAAACTCATTAACAACCTGCATTATGCAGATGACACAACTCTGCTCACTGAAAGTGAAGAAGATTTGAAACATTTACTGATGAAGATAAAAGAACATAGCCTTCAGCATAGATTGTGACTCAGCCTCAACAAAATCCTTATAACTGGGTCAGTATGCAACTTCACGATAAATGGAGAAAAGATTGAGGTTGTCTATGATTTTGCTTTACTTGGCTCTACAATCAACACCCATTGAAGCAGCAGTCAAGAAATCAAAAGATATGTTGCTTTGGGAAAAGTTGTGGCAGAAGATCTCTTTAAAGTGTTGAAAAGTAAAGATGTCACATTAAAGATAAAGGTGCGCCTGACTCTTGCCATGGTATTTCCAGTTGCATCATATGGCTGTGCAATTGGATATTGAACAAGGTAGACAGGAGAAGAATTGATGCTTTTGAATTATGGTGCTGGGGATGCATACTGAATGGTTCTTTTGGACTGTCAAAAGAACCAACAGGATCTGTCCTAGAAGGAATGCAACCAGAGTGCTCCTTGGAAGCAAGGATGGCTAGACGGTATCTTAGGTATTTTGGACATTAGTCAGGAGGGACCAATCCCTGGAGAATGGAATTATGTTTTGGATAGTGGCAGGTCAACAATAAAGAGGAAAACCCTCCACTAGATGGATTGACACAGTGTCTGCAACAATGTGCTTAAACATAAATAAGATCCTGTGCCTGGCACACAATCGGGAAGTGTTTCATTCTGCTGTACATAGTGTTGCTCTGAGTAGGACCCAACTTGAGGCACCTAACAACAACAACAAAAAGCTTCTTCACAGAATGGAAGAAAATATTTGCCAACTATTCACCTGACAAAGAGTCAGTACCAAGAAAATACAAAGAACTCAAACTTTAAAAAAAAATAATCCAAATAAAAAATGGGAAAATTATCTAGTAGACATTTCTCAAAAGAAGAAATACAAATGACCAGCAAGTAGATGAAAAAATATTCAATGGCTTTATCCATAAAAGTATATCAAAACTACAATTAGGCACCATCTTACTCCAGTTAGAATGGATATCACCCCAAACCAAAAAAAAAAAAAAAAAAAAAAAAAACCCAGAAAACTCAAACAACAAAACCAAAACAAACCCCAAAATAACAAATAGTGGAGAGAGTGTAGAGAAAAAGGAACTTTTATACACTCTTGGTGGGAATGCAAATTAGTATAGCTATTATGTAGAACAGTATAGAGATTCCTGCAAAAATTAAAAATCAGTCTTTCATATGATCCAGCTATCCCATTTTCAGGAATATAACCAAAGGAAATGCAATCAACAAACCAAAAACATACTTGCATTTTCACATTTTTTGCAGCACTGCTTACAATATCTAAAATATGGAATCAGCCTAGGTGCTCATCAACAAGTGAATGGATACTAAAATGTGGTATATAAGGAGGAACCCCCCAAATCCCCAGAATTTATTTATAAAAAATTGTGTATTTTTACATGTTCAAACTTCAGTCACCTTCAAAGTACTCTCCATTTGATGCAATACACTTATTGAGACATTTTCCTATGCTTAAAACCAGTTTTGAACTTGTCAGTTTTGATGCCTTTTAGTGCTTCTATCATTTTTTGTTTCACTTCCTCCACATCAGCAAAACATTTCCCTTTGAGAACTTTTTTCATCTAAGGAAAACAAAAAGAGTTTTATGGAGCAAGAATGGGTGAATAAGGATGGTGGACCTTGTTGGTTTTAATCAAAAACTGCTGAACATTCAGCGTGGTATGAGCAGGTGCATTGTCACAGTGGAAAAACTAGTCACCTTTTTGCCACAACTTGGGACATTTCTTCCACAAACCATAACACAAACTTCTCAAAACTTCCAGACAGTAAAAACTTTGGTTGACTGACTGGGAGGAATAAATTCCAAGTTCACAATCCCTCTTACATCAAAGAAACAGATGATCATCATTTTCACATTTATTTCCTTTTTCTTGGGGGATAGTCTCCCGTATATAAACAATAGAGTATTATTCAGCCACAATGAAGAATGAAATTCTGTCATTTGTAGGAAAATGGATAGAACTAGAGGACATTATGTAAAATAATATAAGCCAGACACAGAAGGACAGGTAAGTAATGCAGTTTCTCTCTCATGCGGCAACTGTAAAAAGCTGACTTGAAAGTAGAGTAATGATTATGAGAGATCGAGAAGGGTGTGTGTCAGGGGGTAGGGATGTTGGATTTGATAGTTACATGCTGTATACATCCATTTCCTCAGTATCACAGTGAACCCCTTAATGTATACAATTAATGTGCATTAATATAAACCATTGAAAATAATAAAATGACTTCCTTGATGTCATTGGTAAGTGGTGGGGGCAAAATTCCACCTCAGAAGTCCATCTTTTTCACTATGATGCTAGATAGACTAGTCTGGAGAGAAGTTGGGTCTGGGACAACTAGGACATGCACACACACACACCCTTCCTAATCTCTAATAATCACTACTCTACTTTCAGGTCAACTTTTTTTCAGCTACCACATGAGAAAGAACATGGAGTGCTTGTCTTTCTGTGTCTGGATTATTTCATTTCACATCATGTCCTCCAGTTCCATCTATTTTCCTATAACTAGGGCTTGAATGGGAGCTGTCTTTCTGAGGGAAGTAAATTAGCCCCTGAGATGAGGCGGGGAGCCAGATGGCCACCAAGTGTGAGGTGGGGAGTGGAAAGCAGGAAACCTCTAAGGATAATCCCTGAGAGCAGCCCAACCTATATCCTACATACATAGCTTCTCTGGGGTTCCTCATGGCACTCCCCAGGCTTTTAGAAACATCTTACTAACTACTGTCATTTGGCTTTAACTGTGATATGGGTATTAAGGATGATGTGAGATTTAAGTTATGTGTAAGCTTTGAGGAAAGACAGAGGAAGCAATCACCCAAGGGACAGATCTGGAGTCTAGACCCAGGCTCATGGCTGAGGTGGCAAGCAACAACCAGTAGTCTGGGGTTTATGTTATATTTCCCCAAGGATTCCCCCCAGATTCTTGGGGAGTCAACCTAGCAAAAGCCTGGTCATTCTATAGTTAAGGGAGAATTAGTTCCTAAATAATAATCTGCAAATAACACTTTCCACTTAGAAAGCCAAGAGGCCACCCCTTTAGGAGTCAGACTTGCCCTCAGAATCTGCTTCTTTGGTCCTGTTTAGAACATCCATTCTTACCTCTAGTATTACTTGGGTGATGCTGTGGTGCAGGCCTCTCTCAAACTTTGATTTCAGAGCCAGGATCCAGGACATTGGCCAAGCTTTTCATTAGGGTAGTATCTTTTTTAGTAAAGCATACATCAGGTTGTTGACAGCTGAAGAAAGTAAAGTGAGTCTTCTATCTCAATGTACAAAGAAAGAAGTAGAAAGATATCCCATGTATTATTGGACATTATGTCTCCACTACAGAAGCATTGTCAAAGAGATACTGTGGGCCATGGAGGGGACACATAATAGCTGGTAAAAAGTCAAAGCAAAGTGAGACCACTGAAAGCCAAGCCAAGAAAAGCAAGGGTAAAGAATGCACACCCAGGGAAGCAGATTCACCTAGAATGTAGCTGACGCAAAGAAAGATTCCTCCAAGCAGATTGGGCTGGAACAGCAGGGCCGATCAAGTACATCCTGACTCATCAGATTTCTACATGGAGCCACAGATGTGTTTAATTTTATACACGGAGACTGATTTGCACACAGTGAGCATGTACAAAGCCAGCTGCCTGGCCACATTAGCAGGGCTGATATGTAAGAGTGGGAGAGCCTGGCTGCTGTTCTGAGGGCTCTGTCTGTCCTCCACAGTTTCCTGATTCCAGAGCCATAAGACAAGACTCAGCCCTGCAGCATTCATCTGGGGTTGTGGCCCAGTCACCCGTCCTTCACCACTCCCTGATTTTTCCTGCTCTTTGGGAGGCTTTTCTGGGTAGCTGGGAATGTTGTTCAGAGTCTGTGTATAATTACCACAAAATAGCCCTTGACTTTAGAAAAAAAAGAAAATGAAAGCTGGACTTCGGACCATGCAGAAGATAGCTACCTAGTCCTGAACCCCAAACTGTAATTAGAGCAATTCTTCTGTCATTGGTAATCATTCCAATTTATGTTTTGAAAGGAAACCAAATGATGAATATAATGATTATTTCTGTTTCTCCTTCCCACTCTCTTTTGCCCAAAAAACTGGCACTAGCACTAAAGTCAAATTAAACATCTGTTTGAAAAAATAAGCCAGAGTGCTGATGGCAGCTGTCTTGGACTTACAAATGCAGTACAGCTGTCAAATTCTAAATTAACAATGATTTCCATTTATGAATAGCATAGAACTAAGGCATAAAGGAGATTTTTCTCCCCTGTTTTCTCAGCTTCCTGGGGCCGTTATATGTGAACTGTTAGGGAAATGCCCAAGGTAAAATGGAGCTGAAATCAGCTCACAATAATTAATCAGGAATGGGGGGCCATTCTTATGTAATCTCATTTCTTCACTGGCTTGGGGGTGGGTATTCTCTGTGGCAAGCAGGCTTGCAGGGAGTCGAACTCTTTAGGGACAATTCTTTAATGAGAATAAATGGTGATGGGGCTGGTGAGCGTAGATGGAAGAATGTGCTCTACAGCACTGAGGATCTCTGCTCGTCTTTTGAGCATCATTTGCCTGTTCAGTGGGCCTCAGCCCTTGATTTTTCCAGAGAAAATAATGAGTGCTTAAGTAGATGACTGTTAAACACTGTGGTCACATATGAGTGTAAAAGATCTAATCAAGACATTTGAGTGACAAGATAAAACATGCTCATCACCAGGAAAGACAAGGTATAGTCATATGCTAGATAACAACAATTCAGTTGCTGAGAGACTGCACAGAAGATGGTGGGCCCATAAAATTATGTTATGCAGTTATGTCATAACCACCTTAATTTGTGTAAGTATAATATCCGTGTTGTTGTTGTTAGGTGCCGTTGAGTCGGTATCCAACTCATAGTGACCCTCACAGGGTTTTCAATGGCTGACTGTTTCAGGATTGCCTTGGGAGTGGATTGCCAGGTCCTCCCATTTTTGCAATGCTGGGAATTGAACTCAGGACCTCAGAGACTGCAGTGCAGTGCTCCACCAACTGAGCTAAATCCCAGCCCCATAATATCCATACAATGACAAAATCTCCTAATGACGTAGTCCTCTGAATACACTCCCATTGTTAAACCATGCATGACTGTAGGTGTGGAACCATTTCCTTGTCCTTTTTACTCTTATCAGCATCACTACAAAAACAGAAAGACCTCGCAGCCTACTCCTGAAACAATCCTGAAATAATGAGCCATTGAAAACCCTATAAATAGCAGAGAAGCACTGACATAGTGCTGGGCATGGCATAGTGTCCACAAGTTTTTCATTCTGTTGTACAAAGGGTTGCTATGAGTTGGACCCGAGTTGACAGCACCTAAGAACAACAACTACTACTCAGCATCATTACTGTGCTTCATATGAATGGGGTGAGACTCAAGTGTGGGACAACATGTTGACTGTATATATTTCCTGGTTAAATAAATAAATAAATAAATACAAGGGCTGGGGATGCAGCTCAGTTGGTAGTGTTTTCCTAGCATGAGCATGGCCTTGGATTTGATCCCCAGTGTGTGTGCACACACACATATGGAGTCTGTTGGTGTAATACCATTTGGTAGTTTTTTATTCCTGTTTTTATCCTTTGATCATCTTACATAAAAAGTATTCATTGGAAGGAACAAATTGAGATATATCCATAAAATAGACTATTATTCATCTACATAAAGCAGTGGGAGAAGGACCTGGCTGCCCACTCCTGAAACACCCAACCATGGAAAACCTTATGAATAGCAGAGACACACTGACAATAGTGCCAGGCATGGCACAGTGTCCGGTAGTATTTCTTCTGTTGTACATAGGGTCACTATGACTTGGATCTGACTCAATGGTACCTAACAACAACATATAAAGAAATAAATATAATTGGCTGTGGGTTCCATAGCCACACAGTCAACCAAAATCAAAAATACTGTTTTAAAAGATTGTATCTACACTGAACATATACAGATTGTTTTGTCATTTCCTCAATAATACAGTGTAACAACTATTTACATAGAATTCATTATATTAGACATAAGTAATTTAGAGATGATTTAAGGTATATGAGATGTGTGTAGATTATATGCAAATACTATACCATTTTATATAAAGGGCTTGAGCAACTTCACATCTTTGTATCTGTGAGGGGCCCTGGAACCAATCTCCCATGGGTACTGAGGGACAAACATGCTGATATATACAACATGAATGAACCTCAGAAACATTATGCTAACCGAGAAAAGCCAGAGAGAAAACTTCAACTATCATAAGATTCCATTTATATGAAATATTGAGAATAGATAAATCCATAGACACAGAATGCAGATTGACAGTTGCCATGGGCTAAAGGAAGAGAAGAATGGGGGGAGGGGGCGGAATAATGTTCAGTAAGTAAAGGGTTTTTCTTTGGAGTGATGGAAATGTTTTGGAAACAGGTAAAAGTGGTGGTACTCAGGGTAATTCAACACGGTGAATGCACTAAACACAGAAGAGGACTGGGTCCGGTCCTGCTGCCACACACCTGGTTCCTGGTACACAACTGGGGCAGGTCAAGTGCCCCTGTAGTCACCCACTGTGTCCACATGATGTTGGCCCCGTCCACAGACCACAGGTTTAGTTTTCCCACCCCAGCTTCAGCCTGCTGCTGCGCTGGGAGCCCTATCAAGCACCTGCTTCTCTGCAGGCCATTCTTCCTGCTTAGTTCTTGCCAGTTTCCTCTCCCTGATGGTTGGATCATGCACCTGGGATCTCAGCTATTGAATGAAACTCTGCTCATTGGACGGCCCCCTGGAATCATGACATAGCTGGCCTGCCAGGAACCCCTAGCATGTACATTCCACCTGTTGGATGGTGGGTCCTGGGGCTCTGAGACATCCTGAATGAAGCAGGTTGCCAGGACATCGGTCTTTCTGACTGCTCTCCCAAGAACCGGTCACATTAGCTGGATCTGGGTTTCCCAACCTCTTTTCTGCTGACTCTTTGCTCCCTCCTTGGTTAGGGTTGCTGGGGTTCTTGCCTGTCTCAAGTGACCCACCCTAATGACAAAGGAGCCTGAGGTTCTTCTTACTATTGCCAGGAAAATGGTGGGGTAAGCTTCTCCCCAGCCACATCAGATCCTCCTAACCTGCTGTTTTCCTCTAAATCCCACAGAGTCATTCCCTGTGGGTTTTCTACGTTATTTTCCTCTTAGATAAAAGGAGTTGGTGATCCTTGTAAAGTTATGAAATATTATGAGTGCTAGCTAATTTCTCTTTAATACTCATTCTCTTCCCACAAGCCTTTCTCTTGCCAGGTTCCTGGGCTTGTGTTCCATTTTCCTAAATGACATTTAGTTTCCTCACCTAGGAAACAACATATCCCCCCACAGGCAGTCCTTGGCCTCTTGGTTTACAGGGAGACTCTGTCTTGTGCACCATGAGGGACAGGAGGTGAGGGAGCCAATCTCAGTCAGTATAATTTAGTGGTGATTAGTTAACAAGGAGTCAGGTGAGATTTAGCTCCAGCTTCATTACTTCAGTGCTTTATTACTCTGAATATAAACTCTCTATGCCTCAGTTTTTCATCATTAAAATAGGAATAATGGAGTAAAGACATTATAGGGCTTTCATGACAATTCAGATAATACATGCATCTAGTATAGTGCTTGGCAATAAATGTAAGTGACTTATGCTAGCATTAATCAATAGATTGGGCACTGTCAGTCTGTTAGGGCAGGGGCTGGGATTGTAGCTTAGCAGCAGAGTATTTGCCAACCATGTGCAAGGCCATGGGTCTGATCTCTAGCACTACACACACACACACACACACACACACAAAAAAAATCAGTTATGGCTTCACTAACAAATACACCCGATGGCTAAAAAACAATAGACATTGATTTCTCATGTTCTGGAGGCTGGAGAGGCCAGGATCAAGGCACCAGCAGATTCGGTGTTTAGTAAATGTTCTCTTCCTGGTTTACAGGTGGTCATCGTCTCCTTCCTGCCAGTACTAAACCGAGGCCCTCATGCTTCTTGGAAAGTGGGGTTAAGCCCCAGAGTCATTACTTAAGTGCTTTATTACCCTGAGTATAAACTCTCTAAACCTCAGTTCTTTACTTCTTCTCAGTTAAATTCTGACTCCAACTACCATTGCAGTGACCAGCTCTGTCCCACTGGAATTGAATGATGTACACCGTGCCTGTCTGGTCAGCCTCTTGCTTCCTGTCTCGGAGCTTCTCTGATACTGTGTCAAGTGTCCAGAATCTGCATAATATGTGCATAATATGTGAAGCCATCTTTGATCAATGGATAGTGGACAATGAATAGTGGCTTCCACCCTGGGCACACTGCCCTAATTCATATGTCACAAAACTTCCCCAAAGGCTAGTTGGGTCAAGTATCAGTTATCTGCAGTGCTTGCCAAGCACATAACACTTACCAAATTTGCTGCACCCACCACTTACCCCTACTTTCTGAGATAGTTTCCCCAGTTAACTCCCTGTTTAGAAGCTGGAATTTCAGGAGAACCCAGGAAAAGAATCAATAATTATTGTATTCCTAGCATGGGAGTATGCATTAGCATAAAGACCAGTAAATTTTTTCTACAAAGGGCCAGGCTTGGCAGGCCATATGGTCTCTGTTGCAACTTTTCAATTCTGATATGTAAATGACATGCAAATGAAGAAATAGAGCTATGTTCCAGTACAACTTCATTTGGGAAGAAAGTATATAAATGCCAGATGTGGTGGCACAAACCTGTAATCCCAGCAGGAGGATAAGGTTGAGGCCAGCTTGGGTTACATAGTGGGACCTTGTCTCAAAATGCAAACACAGCAGTATGGTTTGACCGTCTCTGTCTTTGGGCCACAAAGAGGAGGGATCCTTGCCTTCGTGAACCTCAGTCTTTTGTGGGCAGGAGCAGCTCCCAGCGATAAGGCTGTAAAAGTGGTTGAAGTAGGGCTCTGGGTGTAGTTCAGTGGTGGAATGATTACCTATCATGTGCAAGGCCCTAGTTTTGATCTCTGGCATGGCAAAAATTAATTTGTAGTAGTAGTAATAAAAATAATAGATGGTTGGAACAAGTCATGAAGAATCTTGAACACTATGCTAAGGAATTTTCACTTTATTCTTTGGCCATAGGGAACACCAAATAAGCTTTTAGATCTTGCAGCAACTGCAGCTGGGAATAAGTTATTTCACTGGCAAGAAGGTTTTTTTTTTTTTTTTTTTAAACATTTGTGTGAAACCCAGTCCTGCCAGAGGGCTGCCCACTCTCACTTCTGCAACACACCAAGTTCCCAGCTTGGAGTGTATCAATGGGGCCAAAGTCTTGATCTGATACCCTTGAGGCTGGATGTGTTTTGGAATTCAGGACATTTTTGGACTTCAGAAAGATAAAACAGTGTGTATTCCATATATATTTTTAATACTGCCATCAGGGTTTAAGACAGAATCTCACAATCAAACACATTAATATTTACGCTAAAAGACTCTAAATATTCAAATGAGTTCAGGGCAGGTTTGGGCCCTAAATGAGTAATGAAAACATCTCTTGGATTTTAGAGCCTTTGGATTTCAGAATTGCATATGAAGGGCTATACACTTGATTTGTGTTGTTTGTGTGTCCTCCCTAGATACTGGCAACCACAAAGACAGCCCCTGTGTCCTCAATGCCTGCATACAGGAAGCACTCAACAAATGTAATCAAAAAAATGAGTAGATGGGAGGTGGAGGCAGGAGGATCGCAATTTTGAGACCAGAGGCAGTCTGTGTAATTTGGCGAGATTCTGTCTCAAAAAAGTAAAAAAATGGGCTCAGTGGTACAGCACTTGCAAAGCATGCAAGTGTGAGGCCCTGGTTTCAATCCCCAGCACTGCAAAAAAACAAGCAAACAAAAAAACAAGTAGAAAGGCTGGAGAATAGGGCTCAGGAAGGGATTCAGTAGGAGCTGGTCAGAACTGTGCTGAAGGACACAGGGAGACTTACATGCTAGGAACAGGATTTTGAGCTTTATCTTAAGGTGATAGGAGGCTGCATTCAAGTTTGTTAGGTCATTGGTAGGCCTCAGTTACAATGAGAATAGCAAGTCTTATACCAGTGTGAGGAAGGATCAGAGGGCAAGGGGCTAGTGTGACGGATTAGGAGGTCCTGCAATAGTAAGCCAGGAAGTATCCGGGAAGAGGGCAGCAAACACAAAGCACATGATAGACAGAAGAGAAAATCCCATGTCCAGCTGCCATGACCTGGCTACTAATGATGTTGGAGGAGAGGGGGGTGTCAAAGTTCAGCCTGACCCTCTGGTGCTAGTCTGAGATGGCAGAGTGAAGTGTTCAGATCAAAGGCTCTGGAACCCAGATGTTTGCTTAAAATCCAGATTTTTCTATTTGAAACTCAGATTGATCACCTGCTTTGTGACCTTGGACAAGTTATTTATCCTCTCTGTGCCTTAGCATCTTCCTCAGTATCTACTTCATAAGGTTGCTATAAGAATGAAATAAGTATCTGTAGTGCTCCTGAACCAGTGCTTAGCTTTTGGCTACTATTACTGCTGTAACTAATCACTGTTTCATAAGGCTGAATTCTCCAAATGATTCACCAAATGACTGTGTCCTCAGAAGAATGGCCCAAATTTCAGATCCTTCCAGGAAGGAGTCAGGAGGTGTTGGAATCTACCCAAAGATAATAAATGCTTGGAAAGAAATGATCACTTCAGGAGATAAAACTTGTCAAACTCTAGGGGACAAGACTTCCTTCTGGTGGGGCCTATAAACATCTCTTCTACTCACAGGTCTTTTTCTTTTAATCAGTTGCTACTTTGCTGTCATAGTTTGTAGCAGCCTGGTAGCACCATAGCATGCCATGGGAGCTGGAGTGCTGGGTGACTCATTATGGGGTGAAAGTTTTACAGAGGGCTGCCTGGAAACCTATAATTTAGAAATGTTCACACCTTTGCATCTAAACAGAAAGTAGAAGTGGTGTCAGGTTGCCCAAAGGAAAACGGTAAATGCTGTGTGTTGGCCATCCCAGTCCTCCTGGGCGAAAGAATACAACCAACCAAGTGGGCTTCAGAGCTCTTATCTATAGACATTCAGCAGACTGTTGTTTATTCTGCCAGGTTGCCTTCACCCAGGAATAGAACCCAAACACAACCCAAGTGCTCCTTCTTGCAAGTTGTTGTTGTTAGGTGCCATCGAGTCGGTATCCGACTCATAGCGACCCTGTGTACAACAGGTGAAACACTATTGTCAGTGCTTCTCTGCTGTTCATAGGGTTTTCAATGGCAGATTGATTTTTGGGAGGGGGTTACCAGGTCCTTCTCCCAAGCCTACAGTATCTGGTGTTCCCTGGCAGTCTCCCATCCAAGTACTAACCAGGCCCAACCCTGCTTAGCTTCCGAGATCTTACAGGATCGGATGCCACAGGGCTATGGCTGCAGGCTCTTGCAAGTTAGGGCTCTGCAATAAAGTTGGTATCTCTCTTTTATCTGCCTTAACCTTTACTGCCAGATTTAAGCATCCTTATTAACTTTCAAACGAATCTTCTCAGCACATCAGTCCACTGTTTAATAACCAGTAATGGGTCCCATGCCTGCGCCCATAGCCCTGTGGCATTAGATCCCGTCAAATCTCGGAAGCTAAGCAAGGTTGGGCCTGGTTAGTACTTGGATGGGAGACAACATGGGAACACCAGGTGCTGTAGGCTTGGGAAAAAGACCTGGCAACCCATTCCAAAAAATCAATCCACCATTGAAAACCCAATGAACAGCAGAGAAGCACTGACAATAGTGTTTCCTCTGTTGTATGTAGAGTCACTATGAGTCTGATACTGACCCGATGGCATCTAATAACAACAATGGGACCTGCACTGCTCAAGTTCAACCTCTTCATGTTGATGCTGGAGGATCTTCATGATTTAGCAATGCATTTCAGCCCCCAGAGACCTTCTAATTTTGACAAGTCTGTTTACTGCCTCCCAGGGATGCACATTTACTCTCACTTCCAAGCTCTCACGGTGGTTTTTACTCAGTGCATTCCCTTTGCTTGATAACCTCTTACCTCTTGTCCACATATCCAAACACTACTGCTGCTTTCAAGACAGAATTGCTAACTTTTTCACAAACTCTGACTATTCCATTCCTCACTCATCTCCTCTAAATTCTACCCATGCTTAATTGGTCCCTTGTTTATGTCTGTCTTAGGTTTGCTAACTTTTGCATACATGTTCTTATTTATACCACAATGAGGCTGAAAGTGTCTTGAAAGTTGGGATCATTATGTACATTCTAATCTGAGATTTTGCCTGCAGCTATAGCACGGTGGTGTCAGGTCTTGGAAGCTAAGGAGGGTCAGGCCTGGTTAATACTTGGATGGGAGACTGCCTGGGAACACCAGGTGCTGTAGGCTTTGGAGAAGGATCCAACAACCCAGTCTCAAAACGCAATCTGCCACTGTAAACCCTATGAATAGCAGAGAAGCACTGACAATAGTGTTTCATCTGTTGTACTGAGTTGGTTGCTGAGTTGGACACTGACTCGATGGCACCTAACAACACCACCACTGAGTTTTTACCAGCTCCTAATATGTTTTGGGCATCTGTCAGGTGCACGTAGAATAATGGTTGGCTGATTGGCTTCCCAAATATTACCTTCAATATGAAAAAGAAGATAAAGAATCTTCAACTTTATTAAAGGCATCAATTTTAAACCTGTCCTACTATATATTATATTTAAAGATGAAATAAACTGAATTCTCATTAAAATCTAAGCATAAATACCACTATCTAATTTTATGTCACCTGTAATGTATTAGAAGTGTCAGATAATAAACTAAAACATGAAAAAGAAAAATGTATGTATTATTTTCAGATATGACCAATTACACTGACAATCCCAAAAGAATGAAAGAACAAACCATTAGAACTACCAAGAGAATTAACATTTTTCCAGACTGAAACATCAAGAGCAAAAGTCAAGCTTTCCTAAACACAACCAGTGATTAAAAAGTATAACAGGAAAAAGATTCCATTCACAAAAGATACAAAATTATAAATTACCTATAGAGAAAACATCTCATAAGAATGTGCAATCTAAAGAAAAATTATGAAACTTTATGAAGGACAAAAAATCTGGATAAATAGGGATATGCCATGTCTTTGGCTGGAAAGACATGCAATACTGACTTTTGCCACATTAAACTATTAATCCAATGTAACATCACTCAAAATCCCAATATAAGGTTTTATCAAATACAGAAAACTTATTCTATGATTCACCTGGAATTATGAGTCTGCTTGAATGATCATGAACATTTTGACTAGAAGATTAATGACTGATGATTTGTTATCTAAACAAAATTATGCTATAAAGTGGTGCAAGTTTCATGGAAGAATAGGCAAAAAGATGAAGAGAACAGAACAGAGCTGTATTAAAGTCTATATTTGATGAAGTAGCAATGTAAGCCACTGGAGAAAGGACTATTTGAAAAATGGATGTAGGACAACTAACTGTCCCTTTTGGTGAAATAGAGGTAGAGTTTGATTCCCCATCTGTGCTGCTACCTTTGGTTTGCTCCCCCAGAGAGTTGCTTGCCTTTCTGCCCCTGCTCGCTCACTCTCTGAGCAGATAGTCTGTATGGACTATGTCAGTGGGCTCATAATCTTCATGGGTGGTGCCTGAGCAAAGAGGAAAACTCACAGGAAGCAGAGCAAGGGAGTGGGACAAGGGTGCCTGTGGGGTTGCCTCAGACTAGCTGCTCCCCTAAACCAAAGGTCTCAGCTGCTTTAAGGGGGTGGTCTTCTTTATCTCTATCCTCTCATTCCCCTCTTCTTGCCCCTGAGGCCTGGATCAGGTAGGTCACCCCCACCATTATTTTGCCCACACACATGTCAACAGACCCCTTTATCAACTTCTCTTTGGCACCTGATTTTGAGAATGCCATCTATTTTCTCGTGTGGCTTACTGATATCATTCACAAAATTAAATTCTAAGATTAAAGACCTAAACACACTTAAAAATCTACAGAAATATTTAAAATATGGGAACATATTTATAACCTTGAGTGTAGGAAAATTACTTCTCATCAAAACACAAAATCAAAATTCATAAGGGAATTGATGAATATATTTGATTAAATCAAAATTTCAAACTTCTGGATAATTAGACACTCATGAGCACAGTTAAGAGAAAGGTGAAGATAAATATTTGAAATTTATAATAAAGTATTATCTGAACTGTATAAAGGTCAATTTTAAACATAAATATAAATGTTTTCAATGAATGATACATTTTATAATTTTACATATATTTATATGTAAAATGTCTTATATATAAATATATTTTAAATATGTATTTTTAATATAAAATTTGATATATAAAATTAATTTTAAAAGGACACATCATGAAAAACTTCCTAATATATTAGTAATCATAAAAATATATATTAATATACCATTTTTAACTATCAGATGGAAACAGATGAAAGAATCTTAACAACTGATAACATCAAAGACTGCTGAACAAGTAAGGATATACCTCTTGTTCACAGTTAGGAAGAGTAGGTTGGTAAGGTTTTGTAGGAATATCTGGTGGTGTCTACTGAAATTATAAGTATATATTCCTTACGATACCATTATTTTTGGCATGTACTATGGGTCAAAACTTGAATATTTGCTCAAAAAGGCAGGTACCAAGATGTTTATTATACCATTACTTGTAACAGAAAAACACTGAAAACAATGCAAATGTCCACCAACTGTGACATAATTAAAACATTCATACCATAAATTATATGGAATAGTTAAAAAACCTCAGATCTGTATGTACTGATCTGGACATATCTGTAGTATGTTTTATTTAGTGAAAATCCATTCAAGTTCAGGATATTATGTACCTTTCAATACCATTTTTGTAAACTTAAGCCCCCACAAAAATGAAACTATACTTTTTATCTTTATGAATATAAATGCACAGATCAAAATTTAAAGCATACACATCTAATTGATATCTATCACTGCCTTGTGTAGGACTCTAGGATTGTGGATGAGATGTCAGGGATTTTTCACTTTTTCCGTATTCAGCCCCCAAACAATCAGCCATTGAAAACCCTATGAGGTTGCTATGAGCTGTACACGACTCTATGGCACCTAACAACAAACAACATGTTTTTCTGTATTTCACTCTTTTTTGTACTGTTTGAAATTTTACAATATGGCTGTATTTACATCTTACCTATAAAATGATTGTTTCTTTAATGAAAAGCTATAGCTTATACATATTTATTTGAGAAAAAAATAAAGGAAGAATAAGAACTTTAGAATTAAATGAATGTGTGACTTCAAGAAGTCTGCTGAATTCTCCGGAACCTGTCTCCTCCCATGTTAAATGGAGGTAGTTTGCTGTGAAGATCAGATTAGCCAAAGCCTGCTAGATTGCTAGATGTGCATCTAAATTCCTGGGACACAGAAAGTATTGGCTGATTTTTTTCTCCTCCCATATTTTACCTGAGAGATGGTCCAGGGCTGAAAACATACCCCAGTTACCTGGACATCCTGAACGCCTAAGCAAATAGGATCTCAGTTACATTTACTAAAGGAGCAAATGAACAAGCCACATATGTTAATTGTTAATGGATAAACATATGTTCACATATGTTGACTGTTAGTGGGTAAACAAGAGATGCCTTTCTGGATTCCACTAGGAAGATCAAATACTTCTTGTCTGTGAGAACAATAAATCAAAGAAAACTAAAGATGTGTGCCAGAAGGAAAGGGGTTTGACAGCAGAAAGACTCATTGCATAGATCTGGCATTTCAAACTGTCCTCTTTAGAGCCTCAGCTCTGTGGAGTGATCAGGCTGCCATGGATTAGTGGCTGGAGTGCTAGAAAGTCAAACTGGGAGTCCAGTATCCCAGACTAAGAGACTGAATATACTCACAATGGCCAGGCAATATATGACAAGGACAATAGAATTCTGACCCCAGCTTCTGCAATAATCAGACCAGAACATCAGGAATTGGTCAAAGACTGACAAGTCTCTATTTCACCGCAACCTTTAACTCAGAACCAACCAGAAAAAGCCAAATATACCCTCCACACTAATCACATAAGATACCCCCACTTCTGGTTAGCCTGCCTTCAGCTTCCCCATGTCAACAACCTCCTATCAGAGCAGGCCTCAAGCCTTCTCTCCCCCCGCCCCCACTACCAGGCTTTCTTCTCCCTCTCAGTCTCTGCAAAATGCCAGTGATGGCACTGGAGCCCCTTGCTATACAACAAGCACTGAACATACAGTCTCTATTTTCCGTAGCCTTCATTCATTTTTCCAAGGCCATCTCCCACATTTCAAACTACATATTAGACACATTGTTAATGTTGGAGTTTACAAATGATTTCATTTTTTAAATTCTATACCTTAATTTTAAAAAAATCACCAATGTAGATCAATTCCAAGAGTCAAACTTCTCAAGGAATCTGAGGAAGGATGCTCAGCTTGCATTAAATGAAGAAAGAAATAATGTCCAGACAGATGGCCGTTAAAGGAGCCCAGACAAAGCCAAGGATAACCCTGGACAATGCACAGGTGCTTCCAGAGACCTGTGTGGGGTTTTTATCCATAAGCCAGGCACAGCTGAAGTCTAGCAACTGCAGGGACTAGAATGCCTGGGTGGGATGTTCTCTTATCAGCATCTCTCTAGGGGTGGGCTGGATTAACCACAATTGTAAGGCAGGGGAAATGCCCCCAAATGATAGATGACCCAAATACAAGTCAAACACAAGACAACTATAGACATAGTCTTAGGGGATTTAAAAAAAGGAAGATGATTGAGAAAGTACTAGCACCCACCTCCATGAAAAAAAATGACTTCTCAGATGCCAGGATTATGCCATCTATTCATGACTATTTGCCTGTTTGAAATCCTAAAATTCTTAGCATCATTCCAAATAGGCCTTTACATCTAATTAAAATAGATTATGGCTATGTTGCTCAAATTGGTGAATGTTAATCACTATTGCCATAATTTTTTTAAAAGGAGATTTATAGCCAAAGAAGTTTAGACATGTTGGGTGAAACCAAGTTAAAAAGATTTTTTTGCTAGGATACTGCAAAACCTTCAATGTGCTAATACATGTCATGAATCTGCAAGATAGACCCAGTATGCAGCATTTGACAAACTGACTACAGAAACGGTTTTTATTCCCATCTGTTTATATATCTCAGAACATTGTTTTGGGGCCCCCAGTTTTGGAGACATGAGTTTGAGACAATGTTGCCCTTCAGAGAAAAACAATTTTGTCTGGTTAATGCCCCTTGTCACCTCTTGTAACTCACCAAGAGAATCAGAAAGTAGTGGCAGTACAGGGCAATTTTGTGGGTAAGGAATAAGATAGGATCACAAAACAGCCCAATGGTAGTGGAGATTTCATTTGGGCTTCAGGTGAACCTAAGATGCCAGGATTCTGCCATCTACTCATGACTATTTGCCTGTTTGAAATCCTAAAAATCTCAGCATCATTCCAAGTAGGAATGGAGTCTAGTGGTTAAGTGTTCTAAGATAAAAAGTATTAAATTCTAGATGGAGAAGTCAAAAGTTATCTTTGGTTGGTAATTTTTCTTAATCTTTCCTGTATCATTACCTGCGGTAAAATAGAGAGTGGCAAGAGAATCATCCTACTGGGTGAAAAGAGAGTTAGCTCAATAATTTTTTTACATAACACTTTCCCAGTGATGGATGATGGTGCCATTTTAGAATAAAGACATTGGAAGGCAGAGAAACGATGTCCTTGTCTGATGCCCCAATAAAGCTATGTCTTTCTGCATCCACACCATGAAGTCTCTGATAAACTACAGGAAGGAGCACCAAGTGCTCTCAGGAGTCTGCATTTACTTACTTCAGAATCACACAGCCTGTTCCTGCTGGTGGTGCTACCCAGAACACTTGGATTCGCGTCCTCCTCCGTGGGGTGCTTTCAGTGACCGCAACAGGGCAGTTGCTCATAAACTGAGTTTCTTCTTCATCTATGATCTATGGAAAACCAGTGGAAAATAAACACATTAAAATGCAGCATCCCTTTGGGAGAGAGCTGAATTTTCTGAATTGCCACATCCTTGATTTTATTTTTAAACCTGTCATTTGCATTAGTAGCTCCATATACCCAGACCCAGAACAGTGCCTGGCAGAGAGTCCCAGCCAAGCCTTGTTGAATTAATACGAGGACAAGGACGGGTACATCTTTGCTCTGAGGGACGTTTTGTATCAGCACTTTGAGGATCTGACCACTAGGTGATGATCTTGCTCATTTCACTAGAACCACCTGTGTCTCACTTCAAGGAAGGAGGAGGAGGATGGAGTAGGGGTACCCCAAAGCAAACACTGTATGACTGGACTTTGTTATTCAACTATAATTTTGTAACTTAACATGTTAAAAGAAAATACCCTTCTAGAGGAAGTACAGCAAAGTACAGAAAATCTCCCAGTTTCATAGCACTTTTTACTTGTGTAGTCTCTGTTGTTGTTAGGTGCCATTGAGTCATGTCTGACTCATAGCAACCCTTATAGGGTTTTCAATGGCTGCTTATTTCGGGATTGCCTTGGGAGTGGGTTGCCATGTCCTTTTCCCATTTTTGTCGTGCTGGGAATCAAACTCAGGACCTCAGAGACTGCAGAGTGGCACTCTACCAACTGAGCTAAATCCCATCTGTATAGTCTCCACTTATGCATTATATTTGCTAATCAGTTTTCTCCCAAATTAATCATCACAATTTCCTAGGGCACTTCAAACAAGATGGTAGACTTTCCATTCCCCAGGGCTGTTTCAGCCAGGTCTTCTGTGTGATTGTTACTGAGTCTGCTGTGGTACTTGCCTAACCCTCCAATAGGATAATATATAAGGGTATATGGGGGAAGCCACCTACATCCAATTGGTTTTAAGTGCCAACTTCAATTGATTGGTAGTGGCTATGTGGTAGTGGCTATGTCATGAGCAGTGATAAATAAATAGCATTAACAGATAATATGTTTAGCATGTGCTATTGAATTTATTTTACTTTAATTTTTTTTTCCTTTTCTTTTAAAGCAGAAGGCAAAAAGAGTTGCTCAAACTCCTTAGGTTTATTTCATAATTTCATCACTGGGCAAAGCAAAGGCAATCTTCTATTACATTTTGTTTATCTCTATAGTCTTTATCTTAATTCCATTTCCCTCTTCTACTTAGAACTCATTCCTAAGTATTTAATATATAGCCCTCTGAGTACACATACATACTCAAAATTATGTAGAATTGTGTTTTATTGCTTTCACTTAACTTTATGCATTTGAGTTTTGTTGGTGTGTGTGTGTGCGTGTGTGTGTGTGATTGTAATTCACTGTTTCTGATTCCTGCCTAGTATTCCATAATATGCATAGAGTATATTTTGGTTATCCACTCTCCCAGTGAGCAACACTTAACTGACGTCCAGCTCTCTGCCTCAACAAATATTGCTTCAGTGAAGAACCTCAGGGTGCTATACTTGTGATCAGAGCTTCTCAGCAACATAAATCATGTGGCAGGATTGATAACCTGTTATGGGCATAGTCACATTAATTTCCCTAACTACTGCCTGATTTTCTGCATAATGTCTATACTTAACTTTTATTCTATCACCTATGCACAAGTATTTCCAATTTCCTCATATCCTTATCAGGACTTATTATTGCTGGACTTTCTAGTGGCTTCCAGCCTGACAGTTACAGATTAATATCTTAATACTAGCAAAATTGAACTTTTCAGAAATGTGTTTTCCCTTTTATGAACTACCTACTCAGAATATTTGCCAGTGGATTGTTCTTTTTCTTGCTGATTTTTAGAATTTTATGGATATGAATACCTCATAATTTGCAAATGTCTTTTTGTAATCCAGAGGTTTATCTTTGGAATTCTTCATTTAACAGAAATAATTTTCATCTAGTCAATCACTTTCTCTCCCATGGTTTGCTCTTTTGTGATCTTGCCTAAAAAATCCTGAAATCAAATAGGTATTCTCTAATATTTTCTTTCACTAGCTTTGTAATTTTACCTTTCACATTTAGTTCTTCAATCCATTTGGAGTTTACTTTTTAATATGATGGAGTAGAGATTCAACTCTGTATGTCCATACTGTGAGCTACTACTTAAAAAAATTATAAAATTTTGAGAAGTTTTAGGTTCACAGCAAAACTAAGATGAAAGAGAGCATGTTGGCACGTAATTATTGCCCAAATTCCATGGTGTACATTTTATGGGTTCTGAAAAAAGTATTAATGACAAAGGATCCTTATTGTAGTATCATATGAAATAGTTTCATTGCCCTAAAAATCTATCCTTTATTCATACCCCCTCCTTCTAATCATTCATATTTTTTACTGCCTCCATAGTTTTGCCCTTTCCAGAGTGTCCTATAGTTAAAATCATACAGTGTGTAGTTTCTGCCAAAGATTGGCTTCTTTTACCTAGTAATATGCATTTTCTTTTTTTTTGGGGGGGGGAGGGTAGCACTTAGGTTGAACTTAGGGCCTCACGCAAACCAGGCATGCACTCCGCCACTGGGCTACACTTTATTTTTTTTTTTTTTTAGACAGGGACTTGCTAAATTGTATAGGTTGCCTCTGGCCTTGAACCTGTGAATCTCCTGCCTCAGCCTCCCAAGTAGCTAGGATTATAGAGGTGAACCGCAGCATCTGACTCCTCAATGTACTTTCATAACTTACTAGTTCATTTCTTTCTAGCACTGAATAAAACCCCATTGTCTGGATGTACTACAGTTCATCCACACACCTACAGAAGGACATTTTGTTTGCTTTCAAGTTTTGGCAGTCATGAATAAAGCTGCTATAAACATGTGTGCAAGTTTTTATGGACATTGTTATGGCTTGGATTTAAATGTTCCTGAGAGGAACATTTGATGTCCTGGTCTCCAGCAGGTGGCACTGTCCTGGGAGGTTGTGGAACTTTGGCAGATGGGATGCTAGCTTGCATAATGGCTCCCTGGAAGCAGGCCTTTGGAGATTTTTATGGAGAGCTTATAGTTGTGGTTGCCTTCTGCTTCCCGATAGCCAAGATATGAGGTTCTGTGCCATGTGCCTCAGAATGCCTGCCCTGGCCCCATGCCTTCCACCTCTATGGACTAAAATACTCTAACTGTAGCTCTCAATAAATGTTTTCTCCAATAAGTCCCATAAGTTTGGTTAGTTTCTCTGTCACAACAATACACCAGCTGACTAATACAGACATAAATTTTTAATTTGTGTGTATAAATACCAAGGAGCACACATGTGCTAGATTACATGGTAAGAATGTGTTTCAATTTGTTAAGAAACTGGAAAATTATCTTCTAACGTGGGTTTACCATTTTGCATTTCCACCAGCAATAAATGAGAATTCTTGTTGTTCACAACCTCATAAGCATTTGGTATTGTCAATGTTTTGGATTTTGACCATCCTAATAGGTGAGTGGCTGGGATTTAGCTCAGTTGGTAGAGCGCTGCACTGCAGTCTCTGAGGTCCTGAGTTCAATTCCCAGCACCGCAAAAATGGGAGAAGGACCTGGCAATCCACTCCCAAGGCAATCCCGAAACAGTCAGCCATTGAAAACCCTATGAGGGTCGCTATCAGTCGGATACCGACTTGATGGCACCTAACAACAACAACAATAGGTGAGTAGTGGCATCTTATTCACTTAACTTGTAATTCCCTAAAGACATATGATATTGACTATCTTCTGTGGTTACTTGCCATCTGCATATCTCCTTTGGTGAGGTCTCTGTTCAGGTCTTAGTCCATTTTTAAATGAGTTGTTTATTTTTTTATTGCTGAGCTTTAAAACTTCATTGCATAAGGTATAGTGAACATTTAAATAAAAAAGATTATGATGAAACACAAATTGCCATTAACGCCCTCCATCAAAACACTACCCCTGGCTTTGAACATACTTATCCCACTGTTCTTGTCACTTTCTGAAGCAGCAGAAAATTCTCTTTTGTGAGTGTTTTTAGCTTCATCCTCCATCACGACAATGCTCCACATCACACCCCAGTTGTGGTATCGCAATTTCTGTCAAATACATTAGGCTGTGTCCTAATATTCCTTATTGGATCTGGCACTGTGCAACTTCTGGTTCTTCTCCAGAGTCAAAATGATCATAAATGGTAATTGTTTTGAATCAATTCAAGATAGAGGCAGCCATTACAGTACAACTAAACAGGACTTCCAGAACTGCTTCAGAAAGTGATACATTTCAAGCTAGGTAGTAGCTCAGTGGTACAGCACTTGCCTAGGATGCCCAAGGTCCTAGGTTCAATTCCCATCACCACACGCAAAAGACGTTTGACCCAAGAAAGTGGCACACCTCATGTTTTTGGATAATAGAGTTGGCTTCTTTTTTTAATTGAATGTTTTTTGCAAGTATCTTCTTCCAGTCTTTGGTTTGTCTTCACATTCTCTTGACAGTGTCTTTCAGAGAGGTGTTTATATTTTAATTAAGTTCAACTTACCAATTAATTCTTTCGTTGATCATGTCTTTGGTGTTATACCTTAAAAGTCATTGCCATACCCAGCATTTTACATTTAGGTTTGTGATCCATTTTGAGTTCATGCTTGTGAAATTTGTAGTGAAAGATGTAAGATCTGGGTTTATATATTTTTTTTGCACATGAATGTCCATTTTTAAAGCACCATTTGTTAAGATGACTGTCTTTGCTCTATTATATAGCTTTCACTCCTTTATCAAAGATCAACTGACTAAATTTATCCAGATATATTTCTAGGCTCTTTGTTCCATTCCATTGATCTATTTGGCTATCCTTCCCCAGTACTACATTGCCTTAGTTATCTGTACTTCATAGAAGTCAGGTAGTGTCAGTCTTCTTTGTTCTTCAGTATTAAGTAGGCTATTTTGGATATTTCACCTCTTCCTATAAACTTTAGGCTTGTTGTTCAGATTTTGATTGGGATTACATTAAATCTATAGATCAAGATAAAAAGAGAGGACATCTTGGTAGTATTGTGCTTTTCTTTCCATAAACATAGAATACTTCTCCCTTTATATGATTTTTTGACATGTCTCTAGAGTTTTGTGGTTTTCTTTATTTAGATCTTAAAATATTTTGTGAAATTTCTATCTAAGCATTTCATTTTCAGGGCCAATGTAAGCGATAATGTGTGTTTAATCTCAAATTCCACTTGTTTATTGCTGGCATATAAGAAACTGATTGGTTTGTATCTTAACCTTATGACTTATATCTTAGCCTGATGACTTATTAATTCCTGGAGGTTTTCCCTCATGCTTTTGGTCAAAATTGTTTTTGGATTTCCTACAGTTAATGTCATCTGTGAATAAAGACAGTTTTGTTTCTTTCTTCCGAATCTACATACTTTTTATTTCCTTTTCCTGACTTAGTGCATTAGCTAGGACTTCCAGTATGATGTTGGAAAACAGTGGTAAGAAAGGACATCCTTGCTTTATTTCTGATCTTATCAGAAAATTTGATTGTCTCATCATTATGATGTTAGTTGTAGGGCTGTTTGTTTTTTAGATTAGATTTGGTCTGTTTCATGCAGATTATCAAATTCGTGGGCATATGTTGTCGTTAGGTACTGTCGTGTTGATGTCCAACTCATAGCGACCCTACATACAATAGGCAAAACAGTATTTTTCATGTTTCTCTGCTATTCATAGGGTTTTTGATGTCTGTGGGCATATAGTTGTTCATAATATTCCTCTAACAGCCTTTTAATTCCTATGGGCTCTGTAGTGTGTCCTTTTGCCTGATTTCTTCTTTAGTAATTTGTGTCTTCTCTTTCTAAGTTAGCCTGGCTAGAAGCTAATCAGTTCAGCTTTTGGTTTTATTGATTTTTCTCTATTGATTTCCTGTTTTTAATTTCATTGATTTCTACTCTATTTTTAATTTTTTTCTTTGTTTCCTGGTTACTATGGATTTTATTTGCTTTTACTTTACTTTTTTTTTTTTTAATCTTTTTGGCAGTACTGCAGGGGCGGGGTGCTGAACCCAGGGCCTCGCACACACTTTGCAAGTGCTTATCACTGAGCTGCACTTCCAGGCCATTTATTATTTATTTATTGTGGCACTTGGGGTTGAACCCAGGGCCTTACACATACTTTGCAAGTATTATACCACTGGGCTATATCCCCAGCCTGTTTTATATTTTGAGACAGGATCTCACTAAGTCATACAGGCTGCCTCTCACCTCAAACATATGATGCTCCTGCCTCAGCTTCCCAAGTCACTGGGATCACAGGCGTGTGTCGCCACTCACAGCCCCCCTTTTTTTTCCTTGAGATAGTTTCACTAAGTTACACAGCACCCAACAAGTCACAGAGGCTGTCTCAGGCCTCAAACCTGCAATCCTTTTTCCTCCACCTCCTAGTCTCTAGGATTATAGGCATGTGCCACTGAACCCAGCTGTTTCTTCCTTCTTAAGGTGGAAGCTTATATTATTTTAGATTTTTTTTCCTAATATACACATTCAATGATATAAATTTCCCTCTATAATCATTGCTTTTGCTGTATCCCACAAAATTTGATATATTGTGTTTTCAATTAATTCATTTAATTCAAGTATTTAAAATTTTCTCTTGAGATTATTTCTTTTACCTATGTGTTCTTTGTTGTTGTTAGGTGCCATTGAGTCAGGTCTGACTCATAACCACCCTTATAAGGCTTTCAATAATGGCTGATTGCTTTGGGAGTGGATTGCCACGTCCTTCTTCCAATGTGTTCTTTAGAAGTGTGTAATTTAATCACCAACTATTATGAGATTTTCTATTCTAACTATCTTTCTGTTAGTGGTTTCTAATTAATTCTGTTGTGATATGAGAGGAGACATTGTATGATTTCTATTCTCTTGTATTTGTTAAGCTGTATTTTAGGGCTCAGAATGTGGTCTATCTTGGTGAATGTTTCTGTGTGAAGTTAAAAATGAGTAATCTACTGTTGGTGGATGAAGTAGTCCATAGACGCCAATTATATCCAGTTGATTGATAATGTTTTTGAGCTTAACTAGGTTCTTATTGTTTTTCTCCTTGCTGAATCTGTCTGTTTCTACCAGAGGAATGTTGAAGTCTCCAACAGTAATAGGAGGTTCATTTTATTTTAGCAGTTCCATCAGTTTTGCCTTATACACATTGACACTCTCTTGTCAGGTATATATGCATTAAAGATTACTGTGTCTTCTTGAACAATTGGCTTTTTTATCCTTATGTAATGCCCCTCTTTTCCTTAACCTTCCTTGCTTTGAAGTCAGTTCTGCATAAAATTAATACAGCTACTCTGTTTAATTTTGATTAGTGTTAGCATGGTATCTTTCTTCAGCCACTTATTTTGGATCTACATGTGTCTTTACATTTAAAAAGGGTTTCTTGTACACAACACAAAGTTGGGTATTATTTTTGGTTCTATTCTGTTAATGGGCTGGGATTTAGCTCAGTTGGTAGAGTGCTGCGCTGCAGTCTCTGAGGTCCTGAGTTCAATTCCCAGCACTGCAAAAATGGGAGAAGGACCTGGCAATCCACTCCCAAAACAGTCAGCCATTGAAAACCCCATGAGGGTCGCTATGAGTCGGATACCGACTTGATGGCACCTAACAACAACAACAGCATTCTGTTAATGTCTGTCTTTTAATCTGTCTATTTAGGCCATAGATGTTTAAAGTGATTTTTGGATTAACAGCCACCATTATTATTATTTTTTTTACTGTTTTCTATTTGTTGCCCTTGTTCTTTGTATCTATTTCTTTTCTACTCCTTTTTCTGCCTTTTGCAGTTTTAAGCATTTTAGCAGTGGACATTTTTATGATTCCATGTTCTCCATTTTCTTAGCTGACCAGTTTTAATTTTTTTAAAACTGTTTTTAGTGGGTGCTCTAACATTTTCAATATACACTTACAATTAATCAAAGTCCACTTTCAAATCATTCCATCCTGCTTTACAGGTAGTGCAAGTACCTCATAACAACAAAATACTCCCAATTCTTCCCCCTTGCCCCTTGTATCATCATTCATTTCACTTATATATAAGTTTACATAAGCGCATGTGCACATGTCCACACACACACACACACACACACACACACACACACACACACAGAGTACAGTTGCTATTATTTGAACAAGCTGTAATCTGTTATATCAAGAAAAAGAAAAGGTTTTATTTTATCTTCACATTCATTCTCTAATGTTCTTTATATATATTTGAGTTTCTGATCTATATAATTCCCCATCTCTCTGAATACCTTTTACCATTTCTTGTAAGGCAATTTTTATTTGTCACTTTTTAAAGATAATTTTTCAGGGTATGGAATCCTAAGTTAATCATTTTTTTCCTCACTACTTTAAATATATTGCTCCACTTCCTTTTTTCTTGAGATTATTGTTGTTAGGTGCCATTGAGTTGTGTCCAAGTCATAGCAACCCTCAGACCCTCATAGGGTTTTCAATGGCTGATTGTTGCAGGATTGCCTCTGGAGTAGATTGTCATATCCTCCCATTTTTGCGGTGCTGGGAATCAAACCTGGGACCTCAGAGACTGCAGAGTGCACTCTACAAACTGAGCTAAATCCCATCCCTTGCCTTGAGAAGTTGGATGTAATTCTTATAGTTGCTCTTCTATAAGTAAAATGTTATTTTCCTCAAGTTTACTTCAAGATTTATTTTTTTAATGAAATTCAAATATGATATGCCTAGTTATAGGGTTTTTTGAGGAGTATTTATCCCACTTGATATTTTCAGAGTTTCCTGAGTCTGGTTTGGTGCATGACTTAATTTGGAGAAATTGTAAGTCATTATTTTTATGTTCATTTGTCTCTTTCTTCTCTATCTGGTATTCCCATTATGCATATTTACATCTCCTGTATTTTTCCTACAGTTCTTAGATATTTTGTTCTATTTTTCCCCAGTCTTTATTCTACTTTTGTCTTGAAATTCCTAATGACAAATCCTTAACATCCTTTCTTTAGCCATGTCCAGTCTACTACAAAGTCCAAAGGCATCCTTCATTTTTGTTATGTTTTTGATTGCTAGCATTTTTTATTCTTAGAATCAAATTTCCTTTAATTTTCCATCTCTCTGCCTGTATTATCCATCTGTTCTTGCATGTTGTGTTCTTAGCATTTTAATCCTAGTGTTTAAAAATTCCTAACTTAATTCCAACTTTCCTGCCATATCTGACTCTATTCTGATACTCGTTCAGTTTCTTTGAACAGTGTTTTCACCCTTTCATACATCTTGTATGTTTTTGTTGAAAGACAGTCATCACAGACACAGACTAGGTAAAAGGAGCTGTTGTAAAAGGCCCTTAGTCACGTGGTAGTGAGGGGTGGGAGAGAAGTGGTTGATAGTCTTGTGACTGGGTTTCACTCTTTTGGGAAGCCTGTGCCCCTGGGACATGAACCTCACTAGTGCTTCTTCATTTTCTTCCCTTAGGTGGGGCATGATGGCTGAAGAAGCCTGGAGTTTGGTGTTTCCCTTCCCTCATTTTAGTACAATTTCACCAGAGGGTAGGCCTTGTTAAGAACAGAACACTTGGCTTCAATTTCAAAATCGTTCCTTTTTCTCTCCCCCTACTTGGAAGCATGAGGAGACTTTTCTCCAGTGTTTGTTGTGAAGGCTTTGTAGAGCTTCTGGAGGTAAAATTAACAAAAATGTTGGGGGCATCTCAATGACTGGTCTCTTTCTGGGGTTTTTAGCTCTTCATATTGTCCACAGTAAGCCTCACTAATTTTTTATTTTCCAACCCTGGCACAGGTTCCCATGGAGGTTTCTGCTCAGGTAAGCTGTGATTCTCTGTATCTACCTTTCTGTCTCTTCAGTACTAGGGGAAGCAATCTGCCCTGTGTCCTCACCTTTTGGTCTTCTATAACAAAATACCTCAGGTGGGTAATTTGCAAACAACAGAAATTTGTTTCTCACAGTTATGGAGGCTGGGAAGTCAAGATCAAAGTGTGAGCAGTTTCAGCATCTGTTCCTCACAGAAGACACCTCACTGCATCCTCACATGACAGAGGGACAAAAAAGCTCCCTCAGGCCTCTTTAGAAGAGCACTAAGCCTACTCATCATGGTTCCATCCTCATGTTCTAACCACCTCCCAAACACCCCTTCCAATACCTTTGCTTTGGTGATCAGAATTTCAACCTATGAATTGTCAGAGGATACAAACACTCAAATGATGGCAACCTGTGACTCCCTTTATCTGATTGATCTAAAAAGTTGATTTTTAAATTTGTTCGTGTTTTTATTTTTATTTTTTTGCAGTGCTGGGGGCAGGGTTGACCCCAGGGCCTTATACATCCTTGCAAGCATTCTAACATTGAGCTACACCCCAGCCCTTTTTTATTTTTTGTCTTGAGATAGGGTCTCGCTAGGTTGTTCAGGCTCCCTCTGACCTTGGGCCTGCAATCTTCCTGCCTCAGCTTCCTGAGTCACTGGGCTTACAGGCATGTGCCACCATGCCTGGCTTTACTTGAACAGCATGGTGAATTTTTAGCTCCTTACCTGTCAGACTAGAAACCAGATGTCTATACTGTGAGCTACTTTTAATACCATTTAATCCATCTTTATCCACCCCTCCCCACCTTTTCTTGTGATGCCATCTCTCTCATATATAGGATGATCATGTAATGTATTACTGAAACTAGATGAAAAGGGCTTTTTTTCCCTCCCAGTGCTGGTACTTGAACCCAGGGTCTTGTGCATGCTTGGCAAGTGCTCTACCACGAGGAAACATCCTTAATACTATAAAAAGTCCCTTACTTTTTTGGTCATTTTATCTTCCCAAGGTGATAAAATCCCAATCCTCGATGAACTTCTCACACTTGTACATCTCAGTGCTGCGTGGTGAGGTCAATGGACTTCTATAATAATTGACTCCCAGCCTCAAGTCTGCCCTGCTACACAGCTGTATCTCTCTGGTACACCCACTTTCTTTTTCTCACTCTTGATGATTGCAAATCTTTCTTCATCTCCTTAACTTCCCACCTTTATCTCTTCTCTCTCACTAATATTGCATTGCCATGCCTCATGCTTAACAGAAAAACAAAAAACCCCAGAAATCATCAATTGTAAAGTCCTTCCTCTTCCTGCTTGGATCCACCCTGCTTTCCTTCTGTGATGACCTAGGAGCCTTTCTCTCTTTCACTTCTGCTTTGGTCCCATCTTTTCTTCTCAACTCTAGGATGTATCTCTTCTTTCTCCTCCAGATTCAACTTTTGCCCCAACAAAATCATTCCCATTAACCTCTGAAGCACATTCAATTGTCTCCCATTTGAAAGACCTTCACTTAGCCCTTCATCCACCTCTAGTTATGGCTTTCTCTCTCTCCTTTCCCTCATAATCAAATTACTTGAACAAGGTGACTGAACTTACTGTCTGCACTACCTACTCACTCTTCAACCCAGTCCTGTGTGTTTTTAGGCCACATCACATGACTAAATACTGTTAGTTAAGACTTCTGTAAATAGATACTATGTAGTCCTTCTTAAACTCTCCTCCTTAGCTTTTGTGCCATAGCTCTTTCTTGGTACCCCCCTCCTACTTTCCCCATCCACTACTTTCTTTGGCTGCTCATTCTCTACTGGGCTTTATATTTGAAACTTCAAGGCTCAGTGTTAAGCCCTTTCCTGTTCTGAATTTGTTCTCTTTCTGTAGGTGATCTCATTCAACTTGTGGCTTTAATTACTATCTGTGTAAATAATTCATAAATTGGTATTTCTAGTCTTGGCTGCTTGTTGGAGCTCCAGCCACACATATCCGACCTTCTACTTCCTTGTTACCTCTCAAACCCACCTTCTTAGTAACTGATTTAACCACCTTCCCTCCAACCCAGTCCTACTCTAGTTATGCAAGTCAGAAATACTGGATATCATGACTGGCCTTTGCTTGGCCTTCATTCTCCGTATCCAAATACTACCTACTTTACCTTCCAAATAGGTTTTGAATTTCTATGACCATTCCTACCATTACCTGACTAAGCTACATCATTCTAGTCTATGTACATCTCTCTTGGCTTTCTCCAACTTATCCATACTGAAAGCCAGAGTAATCTCTTGTTAGGTACCATTGAGTCAAGTCTGACTCACAGTGACCCTATGTACAGCAAAACAAAACACTCCCTGATTCTGTGCCAGGCACACAATCTTATATATGTTTAAACCCATTGTTGCACACACTGTGGCAATCCATCTGGTGGAGGGTTTTCCTTTTTGTGTTGACCTGCCACTTTCCCAAACATGATGTCTTTCTCCAGGGATTGGTAGAAAAGTCAAAAATTTAGATCTCCCGTCTTAAAACTATTCTACTTTTTTTTCATTGCTTCCAGAATTAAGACTGAAATTCTTAACAGAGTTTTGTTCTGGTTCTCCTACTTCTGTAGCTTTATATTGTATCATATCTCTTTTTTACTTGACTAAACCAGTTATTTGCTTTCTCCTGCCAAAGCCTGGTCAATTCCTATTTCCTATGTCCACCACCCTTTAAAGTTCATTTTTCCCCTCAGCACTTAGCATGGTGCCTAGTACATAATAAATGTGCACTAAGAACTAGGTGTGCAGTCATCCCTCTGTATCAGTGGGGAATTGGTTCCAGAAATGTATAAAATGGCATATTTGCATATAACCTATGCAAGTTTTTGCATAAACTTTAAATCATCTCAAGATTACTTACAATACCTAAAGCAATATAAGTGCTATGAAAATAGTTGTTACTCTACAGTTTAGGGAAAGAACAAGGAAAAAAGATTGTGTGTTCAGTACAGATGCTTTTTACATAATATTTGTGGTCCACAGTTGATGTAGAACCTGCAGATTTAGAGGACCAACTGTATTTGTGTCCTCTTGGTTGTGAGGTTCCTGGCTCTGTGACTTGGCTATAATCTCTGCCTTAGCTTCTTTAATTATAACTCCCTGGATTTCTGACTTTGGACTTTGTTTTCCTTGATGGTTAGTCTTGAAAATAATACCTAGCATTTTTGAGCACTTCCTATTGATAAAGGACTTTACATATGCTATTTCCATTCCCCTCAAACACTGAACAATAAGCATTAGTAAGCCTATCCCTGGGGAGAAACTACTATAATACAAATGGTTAAAAATCCTGTCCAAAGTTCCACAGTGCCAGAGCCAGGGTTTGAGCTCAGCTGTCCTTGGCTTGAATCTCCATTCTCTTTTCTCTGAACTACAATCCCTCCTATAGCATCATCTCTCTTATGTTGGCTAGAAGTTTCTCTTGTCAAACTTAGTCCCATGAAACCATACACACTAGACCAGCCTACTACAACTAGACACCCCACTCTAACACATATCCACAAATAGCTGGTTTTGGTAAATAATGGTTTTGCTTCATATTTTCTTGAAAGGTATTTAGACTGCATTTTTGTTGGGATGAGGGTAGATTTCCAAATAATGTGAATTTCTTGGACTTGAATAGTTAGCTTCCAGTGAGGAGCCCATTACTGATAGTCACAGAATTCTTGCAGATATTTTTAACCCTATACCTTGAAAAATTTTGGGAGAGTTCTGGGTGACTATACTGGGAAAGCCAAATGGAACAAATATTTAATTAAAACCTACTGTGTGTCAGGAATTTAACATGGTCACATCATGAATCCTTGATGGGACAGAATAGGAAATGAAGCTCAGAGTGATCTGGTCTGGATTCTACCCCAGAGCTGTCTAAAGCCAAAGCCTGTCCTCTATGCAGTTCAATTCTGACTCAGTTACTAGGGACGGACTGGAGGAGTAAGACCTAGTGCCCAGAACTCAAACAAAGAAGGTTTTCCAAGCCACTAAAGCCAACTCAGGTAAATATGGCTGTTTATCCACAATCTCAGCGGCCAGATGGTAATTAGGCACTGAACAGAAGGGGTTGTTTCCTCAGATTCAGAGACTGCTCCTAACATTTTTTGCTTCTCAGAAAATATCAGCTTCTTCCAAAAAAAGTTTTAGGCCTGTAAGAACATGCTCTTGTACCTCTCCCTAACCCTAAATGTCTTCCCATTCTTCATAGTCCAGAATAGACCTTAGAATCCCACCACGTTAGCCCCCAACTAAATGAAAGTGACTCACTTTGATCTGTGGTTTCTTCTTTTAAAACCTGAAACCAGAAATTTTAGAACATACTGCAATGGTGCAGTCATGTCTGGCCATAGTATTAAGGGTGAGTTTTATTTCCTCTGTATTTCCTCTTTTTTTCTAAAATGTATACACTGATGTATTACTTTGGATGAAGATTTTTTAAGAATGTCATTACAACATTCTGAGGCTTACATTTCCACTTTATGTTTAGGTTAAAATAAACCTCATCAGATGAAGTTTAATGTCATTTAGGGAGAGGTTTCATGGCAAGGCAGTGGCTTAACTCCTTGCAAAAGATGGAGGGATCTTTATTTTCAACCAGTCCCCATCCAGCCAGGTGAGGCAGACCCTAATATACACCAAGTTTTACACAGGTAGATAAGGCTTATTTACAGAATATATGTCCGTCTACAGTTAAAGCAACTAGTTGGGTATCTGTTCACGAAGAGGCCTTTCAGATATTAAGGACACTCTAAGCTACCTCATCAGCACAACTTTCAAGGTTTCCAAAACTTCTCATTGATCACAATCTCGCACTTGAATCACCTGCCATACCAGTTTTGAAATCCACATCATGACTTACCTTTTCCCCTAGGGAGTCTATTCTGCACTCATCCTACTGATGGCCTCACTTTTCAGACTCACATACGCAACACCTAAATCTAAACTTGGCTCTCTTCCTCAACCCTGATCTGGACTCTTTCTCCTGGTATGTTATCTCATCCTTTTTGGTCCAACAGACACAGCCTCAAGAGATGAATTTGAATGATACTCTAGGCCCAGACGAAGTTGTAAGCATTCTAACAAGTGCGTGGACTGTGGCAGTGGGATTCAGAAATCCATGTAGGCAGCACCTGGGACATTTGTCTTCAGGAAACAGAGCCCCAGGCAGAGATCAGGGCTAGTGGTCAGGGTCAGGGCTCCAGTTCCCACATGAGAACTGAGAGGTCAGATAACTGGAACAGGAACTTGGAGCGTTATCCTAGGCAGGAAACTGGGCCTGGAGCAAAGTTGGCAGGAGAGGCTGAGTCTGGAAATTTGGCCTTTGAGATCAAAAGATGCTTCTTCCATGAGGGATGTGAGATGCCATTAAGAGAACAACTCAGGATCCCCATGGTCAATGCTGGGGCACCACAACCAAGTGCGCCTATCACAGACAGTGACATGACCATCCTCACACAGGGATAGTTGACTATATAAGTAGACTGTTCTCAAGTCCTTATTGGTCTGGGTATTAGGTGGGCTGGGTCTGAAGGACAGGGCATCACTATGTCTAAATAGAAATTTTTGATTAAAGGAGTGTAGGGGAACCTATAGGGTCCAGTGGGGGATGTGCTATGACATGTCAAACATTTCTTCTCTGGATGTTTGGGGAGAAATAGTGGGGTAGAGTGGAAAGTGAGTCAATGTTTGAGTCAGGTTGTTGTGTAGATTAGATTAAATTATGGCTCTGTCACTTCTAGTTGGAGGACTTTGGCCAAGCCACCTGATGGGTCTGTTTTCCTATCTGCAAAATGGGGATAGTAATACCCATGTTGCTAGGTTGACAGAAGGAACAGATGAAATAGTATTTACAAAGCATAACTAGCCCTCAGGATATTGTAACTCCCCTTTCATAGCGAGCATCTTTCTCCTAACCAATCATGATCCACATCCCTCTGGGGAAGCATTTCCTCAACACTTGAGGCTGACTAAAATAGGAGGAAGACACCTCAAAGAGGGAAAGCAAGAAGGAGCTCCTTATTATTACAGAAAACATATTCATTATAGCAAAAGCAGAAAATGGAGGAACAAAAAAATACCAAATATTCATAATTCTACAAGATAGTTAACACTTTGTGTGTATCTTTTCAGATTATACATACACACAAGCATTTCTAGAAAATAGGATTATACCATACTTATTTTGCAACCTACCTTGTCATTCTACAACACATCATAACCCATCTTTCTTTTCTACTCAAAATATAATGTCAGTAAATTTTTTATGGCCCCATAATAGCTGATTTTATGGATAGTCCACATTTTACCTAACAAATCTCAGAGTGTTAAACATTTTGTTGTTTACAATTTAGGGCAATTATGATCATCCCTTATGGCTAAATTTGATATCTTTAATTTTTATGGGAGTGAAATTAATGAAGGTTCTTGTTGCTGAGTCTGCTCAGGAAGGGATTTCTAACTACAGTAAAATTTGAGAGAGAATCCAAAGAAAATAATACCAGCCATTAAATTACCTCTTTCTAGTTTCCCATGTGTTTTTTCATTCTGAAAGTCATGGAAGGAAAGATAGCGGCTTCTTTTATGAAAGAACTTTCAAAATGGATGTTTTAAATTAAAGATTTTTCCTTTATTGTCTTAAAAATAAATTATAGAAAATGTAGAAAAGCAAAGGGAAAAAAATCCACCACTATTTCATAACTTTGGTTTGTTTCCTTCTAGCCTTTTCTCCATTTATTCTTTGAAACTTGTAAGCAGTTGTGTTCATTTTTTTGTGTATGCTAGGAGCCTCAATATTTCTCCAGGTTTTTCTAAACTCATGAGAAACCAAATTGGAAAAGCTACACTAGCTCTAGTATTCAGTGTAGCTTTTTTAAAACAAACAAACAGTGTCTCACTATTTTGCCCAGGCTGGCCTAAAACTCATAATCCTGCCTCAGCCTCCCAAATAGCTAGGATTGCAAGCATGCACACCGCCCTCTGCCCCAGCTTTCAGCGTAGCTTTTGACACTGGTCTCCCTTATAAACTATAAAGATTCCAGCCCAAATCCTATCCTTTTTCCGAGCACCCACAGCCCTTCAACAAAGTTACTAGCATCCTTTTTTGCACTGGCACCTCTTCAAACAGATTCTTATCTTCATTTTATTCATCTTATTTACATTGCCTGCATTCTTTTATCTTTCCTGCCTTCCTGACCTGAGATGCAGGTCTGGAAGCCACGTGCAGATCTGGGAAGGAGGTGGTATAACCATGAGTGCCTTTAGTGGCTCCTCTGGCACCTTAGCCTGGGCACGTGGCCTTCAATCCATGGAGCCTTGGTCCCCAGAGCCATGAGATTGCGTATTCCCTCCAAAGGCTGACCAATCCTCCATGCTACATGGGTTGTTTCACACACTGAGCAAACTCAGCAGGCCAGGCCTGGGAGCAGGGCTAGAATAGGACATGTGGCGCCCTGGGCAGGCTAATAACCTGGCCTCCTTTCAAAATGATGCTGTCTAAATATTTGCCCAAGACTCACTTGAGGAGAGGCAGAGTGCTCTGTGGAAGGTGATGGACAGGAAGACCGCTGGCTCAGCACTCCTCCCTCCTATGGCCTGGGCCCACATACCTAGCCAGGACCCACGAGGCCAGAAGGTAGCTTAGACTTCATCTCTTGTCACTTAAGTGCTTTTAGGCATTCATCCCACTGACAGGCAACAAGGAAGGGGCTGGGAGAGCCTAATGGCTTGTTTACTATCCATGCATCTCTTGCAAGTTCTATAACTTTTCTGGACAGAGTCTCTTTCTCTGTCAAATGTGGGAAAATTATAATATCTGGCTCAGTGGGCTAGAAGGATTTGAATGACTACATAAAGGCACTTAAGTTCTGGGCACAGAGCATCAGTGTGTGTATTATCATTACTGTATTATTGATAATAAATACTCTTAGTAAAGAGCTGCTCTAAGGCCCTAAGTTCAATCTTCAGCAGCACACACACACACACACACACACAAAAAAAAAAAAAAGAGAGAGAGAGAAGGACGTGGCAGCCCACTCTTAAAATAATCAGCCATTGAAAATCCTGTTAGGGTTGCTATGTGTCCAACTCAAACTTTGACGGCACCTAACAACCACCTGTCATGCTTGCCGTCAACAATTCTGAAAAAAGACCATGTTCTCCATCTCATTACATTGCCAATAATGTTCTAGTGCTCCTTATAGACTGGTATCCAGGGCACAAGCCCAGCTGACTTGTACTTAAATCCAGCTTGGCTGGGGAGCCTTGATACCTTGAACAGGCTCTAGGAGAGCTGGAGTGCAGTGTGTGCATGTGTGTGTGAATGTGTGTGTATGTGTAGGGGCCATGCCTGGTCACTCTACCTTCAGTGTAGCCCTGGATAAAACAGAACACTATCTTGTGTGTAAATATTAGAAGATGCTTAAAATAGAGAGTTTGGTGAACTGGTAATTTACCAAGGTTGGGTAATCCTCAATAAGAAAAGAGATATCTGCTCTAGAAAAATCAGGAAGAGAAGGAAGAATTCTCTTTCCAATGTGGTGAAATAGATTTCCTGGTATCTTAAGAGGCGGCATGGAGTAGTTGAGAAAGAATGTATAGGGGATGAAACCAGGGAAACCTGAATCTGACTTCTGTTCTAGCCATTGAATGGCCTCAGGTAAAGTCATTCACCTCTCTATGCCTCAGTGTCTCTATCAGGAAAATGGCTGTGTTGTGCTTATGAAAGACGTTCCAGGCACACTGCCTATCAGGGTGTGCGGAGTAGTGAAGTACCCCATAATTGTGACTCCCTTTGAGTTCTTAAAGTGACAATCAGAATGAGCCCTGACAGCACTGTTGGTGCCAAAAGCCTAGTAGGGGACCGATTCCTATGTGCTGGGAAGAGTCATTTTTTTAATGAGAGCGCCACCAAATCCCAGAATGCACAATCATGGCAATAATACCTAGTATTTAGCAAGCACACACTCCATATTATAACACTTCATATTTATTTCACATAATCATCTCAATCCTGTGAAGTAGGAATGATCCCTATTTTACAGATTTAGAAGCTAAGACTAGCAAATGGGGTCCTTGACTCAACCTGAAAGACCCCAAAGCATGTCATCACTGGACCTTCCTTACTGACCCCTTGTCTTTCACTTGGGGAGCTGATATCAGTTCCAACTCAATGTTAGAAAATCACTGTGACAAACAGGCTTAAACAAACAAAACCATATAATCGGGGAATTTTATACTGGTAGCCTAATGCCTAGGAAATAAATCAGCCTCTTTAAGCTTTATATCACAGTACAGTTGAAATGTTTAATAATTATTGCCAGAGAGAGGTATAATGCAGTACTAAAAATGAGTAATTGAAAAGCCCATCAAGGCAGATGAGGCATCTTCTCACTGAATTGCTCTTGAATACTTTACATAATTATTTCATTCAAATTTATGATCAGCTCAGCACAATGTACATCTCTCTATCCTGCTCTAGATGACTAGCTCAGAGTCTTTTGTATATTGCTCTATCGCCTTCATGGATGGAGAAATGAATGTCTCTTATACGTGGATGACGTTTGCACGAGTTGGACTTTATTCAGCAAAGAAAAAAGTTGGGAGTGAAAACTGAGTTTATTGTGGCCCCTGTGTCCCAGTCACTGAGGGTTTATATTACTAAACCCTATTTATAACTAATAAACTATATTAGTTTAAAGTCCGCAGCAGTCCTGAGAGGGGACTATGTTTCTATCTCACAAAACTGTTGTTGTTAGGTGCCATTGAGTCATGTCTGACTCATACTGACCCTCATAGGGTTTTCAATGGCTGACTATTTCGGGATTGCCTCAGGGGTGGATTGCCATGTCCTTCTCCCATTTTTGTGGTGCTGGGAATTAAAGTCGGACCTCAGAGACTGCAGAGAGGCACTCTACCAACTGAGCTAAATCCCAGTTCCTAAAGTAACTGAGGCCCAGCAAAATGCTGGAACTTGCTCAGATTCTCAAAGTCACAGGGATCTCTTAACAGACAGTTTGGCTCTAAATCAATGGCTTTGCCACCACATCACCAGTTCCAGCAAGATCCCGGGCATGAGGAGAGGGTTTTGAATTTTTGCAAAAGAGGTATCTAGTGATATCAGAGGCAGAAGAAAACTGATCCCAGTCAGACATATGTTACAGCTCTGGTTCCTTAAAGCCTTTAAGCTGTTGCTGTGTGTACTAATGCACGCATATCTGTAATCCCAGCACTTGGGAGGCTGAAGCAGGAGGATCTACATGAGTTTGAGCCCAGCATGGTTTACATAGTGAATTCCAGGTCAGCTTGGGCTACATGGCAAGACCCTGTCTCAAAAAACAAAACAAGACACCTTTGAGTTGTTGATGCTTCCCCTATCCCACCCCATTCCTTTATTTCTTACAATGTCAACACCTCAGAACAAAGAGGTATCCAGATCTGTCCCCTGAAGGGATGTAGTCTGCCTTGGATCCAGCCTCCCCATCCAGTCCAGATCAGCCAAGGCCGTGAGCTTGGCTTTATCAGAGCATGAGCTTATCATCTTGCCTCTCCCCAGAGCTGTCTGAGTGGGAGTTCTTGGCAGATTCAGTTCACTGGCAACTACGGACAGATGGCTGCCTGGGTGAGACAGCCACCTTTGTTTCTGGCCTTGCTCCTATGTCAAAAGAGAAATGGGGAGGAGGAGGAGAAAAGATGGAGCTACCTCTCAACCTCTCAGGCAGGAAAAAATATATACTTTTTCTGACAATGCATTTAGAAGATTATAAATAAAAGAGGAACTTTCCTGCTTTCCTCCATGCTAGCATTAAGACAGTGGCATTTCCAGTAGCTCATCTTCCAGTCCCCACCTTCCTAATCCTGATGCTTGATTGTACTTTGATTAAGTCAGCAGACATTCACATGGGGTTAAAACTTTCCGAGCTCCCCATTGCCTGCTGCCCTAACCTTAAGAGCTAAATTTCTGCTGAGGGTTATCTCAAAAGAGGCTTAAACAGACTTAAACATCATTTGGATGTATTCATTCTCCAGGACATAAAAGCATGCCAGATTTCCCTCCTCTTTTAGGGTGAAACAGACACTGAGCATGGATGTATATTTTACTGAATATGGTCCTCCTCTGCGAGCTTCTCCACTCCCAGGGGCAACATCAAGCTTTGATCTAATTATATTTCAACACTAAAAATCTCTTACAGAAATGGGTTTATCGTAGCTCTCAATAGCTATTTGTCAAACACACAATGTGGTTACCAGCTAGTGGATACCAAGTACTTAAAGCAAATATCCTTAAGACAAGGCACTCTGTCACTGTGGTCTTGAAGGTGGCATTTTAGGGGATCAAATCATGTGGAGAACAGTGCACTTCCCTCTATTGTCATGAAGCAAATGAGCAGGAGCTATGGGCAGGGAGCCAGGAGCCCCTCCTGCCTTGCTGAGAAGCAGTGGATGGGAGATGGATGGCAGGAGGGAGCTCTTTCAGATAATCATTAGAAGCTGAACAATCAGCTGTTGTCCTGTCAACACAGTATAGTGCAGGAAGGGAAGGGAATAGAGCCTGAAGAACAAAAGGAGAGAGAAATAGGCAGAGGAACAATGGCTTGAGTGTTTATCTTACCAGTACTGCGGTCAATGTTTATACTGGTTACCCCTTCAACACTGGGGGAGCCCCTCCAAGGGCCTCTGGTCTTACTGCTGGATTAGTCTTTCTCATGGTTTCACTTCACATGTCATTCCCCCAACCCCAATGTCCAGGCTGGATGTGCTACACTCTCTGCTCTTCAAGCCACTACCCTCACTGCTCTCGATCTTCACCTCTCTAGGACTTCTTAACTCCCAACAAGAGAACCATCTGGAGACTGGTGAAAACAAGGATGCCCAGCCATCCACAGGAGTAGCTGAATCAGCAGCTCTGGGCAGAGGGCCATGTAGCAGTGATTTCTTTAGGAGCCCAGGGTGACTCTGATAGACATTTAGGATATCTTGAGCCTAGTCCATCAGATCTAAAAGCAGAGGCCAGGTCTACTTAGCTTACTCTTGGGTCACCTGCACCTAGCACTGTGCCTGGTATATCAACTATGCTTATCCAATTTTTGTGAAATGAGTAAATGAATTCACTAAAATCAAGGAATTATGACCCCCTTTTTAGAAGAAATCAATTCATGGCCAAATAGCTGACCTGTGGTGGCAGAGTTGCTGTCAGAGCATAAGTTCATGAAACAGGATCCCTGTCTAATTTCACTGTTTCCAGTGACTAGACTTGGTTCTAACACAGAATGGGAGCTCAATGCATGTTTACTAATTAAATGATTGTACTCAGCCTCTCTACTTGAAAAGTCAACTTCTTTCTACTGTATCTCCCTGCCAGCACTGTCTCTACAATTGTCTGCACAGATTTGCCCAAGTTGCTCCTCTTCTCTACATCTCAGTTTCCAAAAATAAGGAAGTTGGGTGAGAAAGCCTTCAGAAAATCTCTCCCAGAAACTCGAGTCTCAATCATTATATGGCAGACTTCCTTGATATACCTGCATTGTCACTCTTAAGGACACAAATCCAGGTATTAGGCTAGTACCTTCCACAAATAGCAATGTCCTCACTTTTGTCAGGAGGCTCCTGAATGGCTTCTTCCATTCTTTTTTCCTTCCTTCTCTGCTTCCTGTCTCTCTTGCTTTCTCCCACCATTGGCAAATGATCCCAGTAGACAGGTTATGATCTGTGATGTGGCCTCCATCTCCTAGCAAGTCCTCTCCCAAAGAACAAATCCATAGCTGAGAAGATGCGGTTAAACATTAGCTTACCATCCCCCTAAACCCAGTTGCAGGGGGAAAGCATCACTTCACTGATATAGTTGCAGGACAAATAGGGAAGGAACTTGTGTTTGTTAAATGTCCACTGCACACCTGGCATTTCATTTATATTATCTTGTATAAGCCTCACCTCTGACTGCCTGTCAGTTTTACCTTCAGAGTATTTCTCTCCTGCACCCTAGAACACCAAAACTCCATAAACCACTGGGGCAACTTCTAACTTACCCTCCTACTTCCATATTTAACCCATACAGTTTCATTTTCCTGCAGAAAGCAGAGTGCAAATTTAAAATAAACCAAAATCATCTCATTTCTCTATTTAAGACTTCAATGGCTTTCCATTGCACTTACAATCCTAAATTTACAATGTCAGTTTGCAATTTCCTGCCTGATCTGCTCCCTGCCAAATTCTCAGTCATCATCCCCTGCCACTCTTTGTCTTATCCACCAAGCTCCAGTCACCAAACATGCAGCACCTCACACTACCCCAGAGCCTTGATGATTCCCTTTGGTTGTCTCCATGCTATAATTCCATCCACAAACCTGGAGGAACTAGGAAGGAAAAGAGCAGGGAGCAAATTTACATGTGCTTGAGGCTTCCATGGCAGCTGGTTTTCCAGCTGAACCAACATGAACCTACTTTTTGTTTGCTCCTCACTGTCCTAGAAGAAGTGCAAACAGCGTGTTGCTTGGAAGTAAGGATGGATAAAATGTATCTTATGTATTTTAGTCATGTAGTCAGGAAGAACCAACCCCTGGAGAAGGACATCATATTTAGGAAGGTGGTGGGTCAACAACAACAACAACAAAAAGGAAGACCCTAACTAAATAGACACAGTGGCTGCAACAGTAGGGTTAAACATAAAAAAGATTGTGTGTATGGCAGTGTTGAGGAGCATTTCATTTTGCTGTACATAGGGTTGCTATGACTCAGATCTGACTCAACACCTAACAGCTTCACCTTTGCTTTGTTAGAATTGCTTCATCCACCTGCACCCTAAGTATTTTTTTGGATAAAGTCAAATTCATGTGCAAAATGCAGATGAGGTACCACATACACTGCCTTCTCTTCCCTGTTGAAAGATTTCAGTCATCCATAACTGTTATGGTTTGAATATGAAATGTCCCCCACAGGCTCATATGTCTGAATACTTGGTCCCCAACTTGTGGCGCTATTTTGGGAGGTTGTGGAAACTTTGGAAGGTGGGACCTGGCTGGAGGAAGCAAGTCACAAGGGGCAGGTCCTTGGGGATATATTTTTCCTGGCTGCTTCCTGCTATGCTGTCTGCTTCCTTTGAGCTGAGCTGCTCTGCCCTGCCTTCCGCATCATGATGGACTGAACCCTCTGAAACTGTGAGCCAAAATAAATCTTTCCTCTGTCGTCCATGTCAGGTAATTTGGTAATAGCAATGGAAAACTAACTAATACAATAACTTAGCTTTTTAGATGTTCAGGGAACAGATGGAGCAAGGAAACTAGAGTCTACTGAGTTATGCCCTAGGCCTTTAAATGTGATTTTGTTAAGTCAGCAGAATAATCCTCTAAGTATTGTGATCCCCATTTTACACAGGAGGAAACTTGGGTTCAGGGGAATTAAGCAATGTCCTGAGGAGCACACAGCTTTGCTAATGGACACAGCTAATATTCTACCCAGTGGTGTGTAATCCCAAACTTCAGGCTCTCTTATCTGCCACAGCATGTTTCTTTACTAAGCACGTGCCTTCTTCCCAGCAAAACAACCTCTGAACAAGCAACAATGTATGGGTAAATAATGATTAAGATATAAAAGTGAGAAAAGGCTGTTTTCCAAAGGCACTCTTGTATCCTCCATTTACCTGTGCTAATTGTAATATTATAGCAACAAGTTCTTAAACATTCATTAAACTGAATTCCCTAAGGGCCTGTACTTGGGAGTTCAGTTGGCTGATAGTCCAGATTTCTAAATGTACTTGAAAATAATGAAATGTTTTTTTCTCCCAAAGCATTCTGTACTATAGATTGGTAACCAATTCAGAATGGCCTTCTGCTCAATTAGTGCTTTTTTGCCTTTTCCTTCTATTCTTCCAAACCATAAGGTCAAACTTCCACAATGTCACCTGCTGAGTCCCCAACTGGATTCTCTCTCTAGATGCTTGTTGCTAAGAGAACAATCTGGCTTTCAACAATAGAAACAACAAATCAATGCCTGCACAAAAGATTTAGGGACAATAGGAGATGCCGGTGAGTTAATTATGCTTCCAGTTCCTTTGTTCCTTACAAAGAAAAGGCTATGGGTGTTCAGTGAACTTAGAGATGCAAGCCACTGAATTGTGCTTAAGAGAAATGGGTTTCATAGGGATCCAATGACTGTCTTCTCAAAACAACTTCATTTATATCAGAAATACCCACAGTGTTTGGTCCTTGGAGAACAGAGCCAGTACTAAAGCAGGAACTGAGAGACACAGATTTGAATGGTATGACCCAAACCCTGTGACAACCTGGGGAATTCACTTGACCTTCCTGGGCTTTGGCTCTCTCTTTTTTTTTTTTTTTTTAATGTAAAAATGACTCAATGGCATCAAAATCCCCCAAAGTTCTAAAACATTATGGCTCTGCTCTCAGATTCTGCTTTTTTAGGAAGCCCCAAAACAGAGCCAGAGATTGGATCCCAGGGCTTTGAGGCCTGTTTTCCTTCCATTCCTCTTATGCTGTCCATATTTCAGGAAGTTGCAGCATCCACACTGAATACCAATATATAACCTTCAGCTGTAACCTCTGCAACATGTTTGCCACCTTATCCTTGAGGTCTGCCCTGAGCATTACTGATGCAAAACAACTGCATCTTTGAACTCTTTGTGAAATGTGCATGTAAACACAACTTTCTGTTTTTCATTCAACAAATATTGCCTGCTTATAGTAGGCCAGGTATTATGATATACAGAGGTGAACAAAAAAATGGTATCTGCCCTCCTATGGCTTAGTGTTGGCCACATGAATCTGATATTAAATGCCATTGTTCTAAAGGCAAGAAATATATAGAAATGTATAAAATAGTGAATTGTGCCCTGATTTCACCTCCCAGATAAAAACTGACTATGTAACTGTTGGATCACATTTTCTTATGATTTTATTCCTCTTATTTATTCATTCCTCTTAATATCTCTTAAACACTTCTCTATTTCCATACATATAGATCTACTGAATCTTTTTAAGCAACTGCCTAATGATATATGCCAGACATATTTGGTGTATTTTACTTATATCAACTTCCATAATCCTCACTACAGCTCTGTGAATTAGTACTATAATTACCCTATTTTACAGCTAAGGAAACTGAGCTCCAGAAAGTTTTTCCAAGAGCTAAGGTAACAGCTGGTAAATGGCAGAGCCAGAATTCAACCCTGACTATAGAACTCTAGAACTGTGGCTTGTATCGACTGTGCCTCATATTCCATCACCAAGCCATACTACCATTTTAAAAAATTAATCCTGGATGATGGACTTTTACATGAATTACCCCTCATTTTTTTGCTATAATAAACTAGGCTGCAATCAATGTCCTTGCACCTATATTGGCCTCCACTTGTTTAAATCTGTAGATTGGATTAATTCCCAGACGTGAAATTTCAGTATTAAAGGGTACGGGCATTTTCAAATTTGATATTCAGCGTCATAACAACAAAAATTTTGGATTTACACTCCACCAAATGCATGTGACGGAGATCACCATTCTCCTCTCAACCCTTGGCCCCACTGAATCCGTCCTGGCAACAGTCACCGTGATCTCCCCTCTGCCAAATCTGACAGCTCTTTACAGCCCCATCCTGCTCCTGCTGGAAGCTCTGGCATATGTACCCCTGTCAACATGCCTTCCTGGCACCTCTTCCTGGGATTCCCTCGGGGCTCTTTTGTGTCTTCTCTTCCTGTTTCCTTGGCATTTGAAATCTCTTCCTTGGCCCCTCTTCCCTGTATGATCTATAAAAGTCGTGGAGTCCTAGCTTCTCCCCTAATACGCTTCTTGTTCTAAATGCCCCAGAGATTGGATTATGGTCCAAACCAATGATGGTTATCCTGGTCCCCTTTCTTGAACCACAGGTGACCATGTAACTAATGGTCAGGTGACCATGTGCCATTTACCAGTGAGATGTAAGGCCGGGGCTTCTGGGATCCTCCTCTCTGATAAAAGGCTAGAGGCCTGTAAGGAGAACCTCCCTCCCCCACCCTCAAATAGCCTCATTCCCTCCTATTTCGAACTGTTGGTGAGGGTGAGATGCTTTGAGCTAGTGCAGCCATTTCATGAGTGAGAGTAGCTGGCACAGCCATTTTATGAAACAGGAGAGAAGGCCAAGTGAATCAGAGTTATCAATCCAGGGACCTGACATCATGCAACAGCAACACACAAACCTCACATCTTTTTTTTGGCGGTACTGGGAGTTGAACCCAGAGCCTCACGCCTGCATGCTTTGTAAGTGCTGGACCACTGAGCTGTATCCCAGCCCCCCCCCCTTTTTTTTTTTTTTTTTTTTTTTTTTACTTTTTGAGACAAGGTCTCGTTAGTTATGCAGACTGCCTCCATTCTCAAATTTGCGATCCTCCCGCCTCTGCCTCCTGAGCTGCTGGGATTACAGGCGTGCGCCACTGTGCCTGGTGCAGACCTCACAGCTTGATCAAGGCAGAAACCTGGGGTCTCCTGGACTTGTGCTTCTCTTTTTTCCTCATCCACAACGCTGCCAGTTCTGCCTTTTGACTGTGCTCCAAACTATTCCACTGTATCTGCTTCTAGTAAGTACTTGTAAATGGTGGCTACTATTACCAAGTTCTTTAGGACTGAGTTGCTTCTGCTTGTCTTGTCTTTCACCATTCTGAAACCTCTAGTCCATTGAGGTTGACTGGCCTACTGGTTCTTCTATTGCCTATGAAGGTCTTTGTACATATTGTTCTCTCTGCATTGGAGGACCTGTACTAGACTTCCCTTAATTATATTACAACTTAGCCCAAGTTTTGTGTCCACTAGGAGGCCTTCCCTGATTCCACTTCTAGGACTATTCTCCAGCATGCTCTGAGGATCTTCACTACAACACTTATCAGACTGCAGTTCAAACATTTGTTTTCTTACCTGCTTCTTGTTCCTGTCAACTCCACATCACCAAACAAGGTTATAAGCTCTTCGCTGGTAAGATACAATCTCTCAAACTCAGTCCCTCTTCTTCCCTGATCTTCTGACCTTCCTTTGTTTTCTGTCTCAGTTACCTGTATCACTAAACTAGAAATCCATCAGCTCTAAACTCCATAAGCCAACTTCTGAAATGTTGTTTTAATCTATCCTCTCTTCTCCATTCCCAACTACCTGCATGCTTGATTTTAGGCTTGATGGTTATGACAAACTAGATTTCATTTCCATTTGAAACTGTTCCTAAGGGCTTTCTGTAGAGCTGAGAGGTGAAGGGGTTGCCTAAATGGTAATTCAACTTTGAACTGAGGCTCTTTGGCCATTTGTAGATTACATATATCCAGGTGCTATAACACATCTTGCTTTTTTAAAACAAATTAGCAATAAGATCCAAATACTCTAAGTAACACCTTGCCCTGGGGTAATTTCATAGGAAAAAACAAAATAAAGGATTGTTCAGTAGCTCTGTCAAAACTTTCATAAAACCAAGCAGAGGATAAGTTAATCAACTAGACAAGTGACCAATAAAACATAACAAATATAGCATTCAATAAAAGTGAACTGTTCATTATCAATTGTCTATGACTCATGAGTTTGATCAATACATTACAAAGATCTAACAAGTATGAAAATACAAGGAGTCTAAAAATACTTGATATATTACATCTATTCTCAGAATGTGCATGTTTTTTAAGACATTTAGCTAGTCTCAGTGAACTTAACAATTTCTGTAAATCACTTAATAGCAAGCAGAGTTTTGGTTAAGGTCTTCCATTCTGGCATCTAATTTTGCAAATATTTGGAAAGGGAGCAAGCATATCCTCATGAAAGATATCTGAACTAGGTGTTAAGTGGCTCTATCATTTCCTGGCCATGTGACCTTAGATAAGTTAATCAACCTCTGATTCTTCCAGTGTAAAATCTAGATCAGAACCTAGTTTTATCTCCTTCATAGGGCTGTGGAGAAGATCAAATGAAAGGATAAATATGAACATGATTTAGGAGAACTGACAGTCAACTTCTGAAACAGTCAGCCATTGAAAACCTTATGAACAGCAGAGAAGCACTGATATAGTGCTGGGCATGGCACAAGCTTCAGAGTGTTTTGTTCTATTGTGCATAGGGTCCCTACAAATTGGACCTGACTGGACAGTACCTAGCAACAGCAACATACTTTGTGTGTTTTGCAAAAGGTCAGTCTATCTTTAAGGCAAGCAAAAAAAGCCTTTACTCACAAGTTACTAAACAAGAAAATAACAGGCTAATTTTGAAATTTTTTAATGATAAGACTGGAAACAATGATCTTAATTAAGGAGATAAAATAACACTAATTTTTAAAAATCAATGTTTCATTTAGTTTATTATTTGGTCCTCTCTATTAACTAAATGGTTGAAGATTTGTTGGTGAGTTTAACTGTTTTTATTTGTGACTTGAATGGCATTAAATTCAATGAAAATAAAATTTTTAATGACATTATTTTCGGGCCCTCAACCAGTTATACCTAGTCAATTTATTTAGTATTGGCTTGAAAAGTGGTTTGTAATATTTTCCTTAATAATGAACACTTCTGGAGAGTAAAGTTAAGTTTCTTATCTGAACATAAGAAAATGAAGCAAATGCCAGGAGGGCCATCACCCATGAAAATGGTTCTGACACCAGACCCTGAACATCCAAGTCTCTCTCAATACCTCAGTAATCCCTGGCCATCTGCAAAGAGAATCTAAAAAGCCTGCTTTGCAAACTTGCAATGCCCTATGTCTGTCTTTGAAGACAAAGTCTGCTGAGCTGCTGCCAAGTGCTGCACAATGCATATTAGCGTTACTGGCCAAATGCTGTGCCTACCACTTAGGAGGTGATCAAGAAGTGTTGTCTGAATTGAAATGAAACAATGGCACATTATCTTCTGCAGGTGTAAAAGCAATCATGTGAGTCAACACCAAGCATCCTGACTTTCCGAATTTTAGTCCCCAAGGCCCTACTAAAATGACCACTTAAAATTTCTATTTTAAAAGAATTTTAGATTAAACCAGATGAGTTATCTTAAATTCTTTTTGAACAAGTTTGCTAATATATTTCTTAATGTGAGTATAAAAATATGTCAAGGAAAAAAGAAGCCTACTCTGAGACTTGTTTTTAAAGTACTCATTATATAAATGAATAGTACATTCAATTTCAATTGACTGCTAATCAAATTTAGAGAGAAACAGTTAATGCTATAGTTACATGGAAACTTTCTAAGTAAATAAGTTTATTATTTTGATATAAATGTCCACCTCAGTGCATATACTTCTGCCTTTGTGCTGATACATAGCTCATACAACAGTCTCCATCTGACACATTTAATGGTTTCATCAGTTAAACCCTCTCATAGGTTCACATAAGTGCACAGACCATAGAATCTCCTTATTTAATTTTGTAAGCCACTTAATCTCTTGGTGGTTCAGTTAAATGGATTGCATCAAATGAGATCATGTGTGGAAAGGGCTTAGCACTTAATAAGTGCTCCTATGAATAGTAGACTCTGCTATTACACTCATCAAGAAAAGGAAATTCCCCAGCCATCTTCCAGAAACAGGAAGCTCCTGTCAGAGCCCCTGTCCCTCCTCCTCTTTCTCCTCTCCTCTAAAGGAATATAAAAAAAAAAAAAAAAATCAATCCCAAGACTGACTTGACCCTGGAGAATAAGTCATCAATGACCCAGCCCTTTGTGGCCATCTGCACTTGAACTCTGAGAAGGATGGGCAGTGTTTGATGCTCCTGGGATCCCTCCTGGAGTCCTGGCAGCATGGACCAGTCCCCAGCACACTGTGAGTGTGTCAGCTAAGGCAGAAAAAGCCAAAGGAGACCTAAAGCCTGGAAAACATCCAAAAAGTGTCCCTCGAACCCCTGACACACTGCACATGGGCAGCATAGCTGGATCCTAACAAGAGAGTTTACCAACATGTGTGCACACTGAGATATTTCCAGTAAACTTTTGTTCTATGACAGTGGAAACACAAAGATGTTATTACTGAGCTTAAGTTTATCTAGCTGGAAGCATCAATCAACCAAGTCTTTTGATAATTTGTAAATTGATGTTCTAAAGTTTTAAGTATGTTTATACCTTTTAATACAGTAATTCTACTTCTGGGTAACTATCTTAACTGGTATAGTGATTTTGGGGTCACATGACCCCATGCTGCACACACCCACGCTTACATAAGTGCTACAGATCCCCATGTCTGACATCCACCTGGGGTTTTATTTTGAACCTACAATACTGGATAGCAGCTAAAGGTTAACGAACTTCTCTAAACACACGAAAAGATTTTCTGGTTGCCAAGTTTAAATGTACCTCAAAATCCATGTGTTAAACATCAGTGTGATAGTATTAAGAGGTGGGGACTTTAAGAAGTGATTAAGTCATGAAGATAGAGACCATATAAATGGGACTAACAATGTTATAAAAAGGCTCAAGGGGGTGAGTTTTCCCCTTGTATCCTTTTGAGGACACAATGTTCATCCTATCCAGAGGATGCTGCAATAGGCACTATTTTGGAAGCCAAAGAGACCACAACAGACACTGAACCTACCAGTGCCTAAATATTGCTATTCTCAGCTTCCAGAAATGTGAGAACTAAACTTCTATTGCCTATAAGTTATCCAGTCTGTGGTATACTTATATATTGCATCTTGATAAAAATTTCAATCAACACATGCATATAGCCCATAAGATTGTATCACCTAGCGACTTGTAACCATCTTAGTTTATGTAAGTATATTCGATGATGGCTGTTCAATGACAAAGCTGCCTAGTGATATATTTCTCAGAATATATTCACATCATTAAGTGACACATGATTGTATTTGGTTATACCAGCAAAATGGATTATGACATTGGTCAAAGGTATTTTCTTCAAGTGCTTATACTAATGAAAGGAGAAACAATCTTTGAACCGATTTCAATAGGGGAAAGGTTAAGTGAACTATTTTATGAACATTAAAAGTGATTGTTGTTAGGTGCTGTTGAGTCAGGTCTAACTTAGAGACTTTATGTACAACAGAAAGAAACCCTCCCTGACACTGCACCATGCCCAGCGCTATGTCAGTGCTTCTCTGCTATTCACAGGGTTTTTGATGGCTAATTATTTCAGGATTGTTTCGGAAGTGGGCTGCCAGGTCCTTCTCCCAGTTTTTGCAGTACTGGGGATCTAACCCAGGGCCTCAGAGGGCACAGAGAAGCACTCTACCAACAGAGCTAAACCACAACCCTCCCTAGTAAAAGTGATACTCACCCAGAATTATGCTTCTAGATTTACTTTATAGGTATACAAGTGTGTATGTGTGTCCATGTTTGTGTACACTTGCATATGCAACATGTGCAAACATACACGTTTGCTTGCAGTAGGAATAAAGGTAAAAATCTACATGACCATTAATTGTAACAATTGTACAACAAAGATTTAAATTTAAAACTGCTGTATCTTTGTTTTATAACAAGCATGTATTATTTTAACAATTAGAATAATACTTTTAAAAATCTATTTAAAAAGATCAACGTCACATCTCTGTATAAGAAGACGCAGGCCTCTGTGCCGGGTATGATGGTGCACGCCTGTAATCCCAGCAGCTTGGGAGGTGGAGGCAGGAGGATGGCAAGTTCGAGACCAGAGGCAGTCTGCGTAATTTAGCGAGACCCTGTCTCAAACAGTAAAAAAATGAGCTGGGGGTGCAGCTCAGTGGTCCAGCACTTGCAAAGCATGCAAGCAAGAGGCCCTGGCCCCAATACCGCAAAAAAAAAAAAAAAAAAAAAAAAAAAAACAGGCCTCTGATCTCTCCCTGGGAAATGTTCCCTGTGCATTTTCTCCCTCTGCTTATGACTAAAGATAGAGCAAGGATTCCTCCATATATACCATGAAGGTGCAAGTGTCTGACATCCAGATTCCATGCCACTTCCCACACACGATGACACCCTACTCAGCTCATCATTCTTCTCAATGGCCATGAACATAGCTCAAACCTATCTTCTCCCAGTCTCCAGCAACTAATCAGAACTGATCCCTAAGATGGAATCTGCTATAGTTGTTGAATCTAAAGATGCTATTGGGTTTGATGCTGCAATAACAGTTTACCTTGGGGAAGGTGTCCTATATTTCATGTATATATCAACTAAAAGGTATATTCTCACTTCTGGAATGCTACAAGGGTAAAAGGGGCATTTGAGGATCTTTAGTATGCTACCCTTGCCCTCCCTGGTCTGTGGCAACCTTCTTTCCTTTTTCCGTCCTTTCTCCACTCAGCTTTCCATGCTTGCTGCCAGCCCACTTCCTGTTAAAAAAAAAAAAAAAAAGCCACAACACAGACCTAAGTCACTAGGCTTGGCCTGTGTAGTACACCTGACTGGAAGGTGAAGAAGAGCCAGGATCCAGATGTCACTGGCAGACAAGGTAGGTTAGGGGCAGATTGAGCTGGAGAGGAACAGGAGGATGTGCGTCTCCCACCCAGAGCTGCTTGCAGGCATTAACTTCTACTTTGGGTTACCACCAGAAGCTTCAAAAGAACCAGCCTTCATAGGTTGCTATGTGTAATGCTCCCTTTCTTTTAAATCCACAGCAACTAGTCACAAGCTTTAACATTCTTTCTCCTCTCTACAGAACACTCCAGGGGAAAAGTAGCCCTACAAACCTGGGAATCATTGCTGTATGAGCATGGGCAAGTGTACAGCCTGAGTCTATTCTTTCATTTCTAAAATGTTCATAACACCTTTCTCATAGATCGCTTGTGAAGATGAGGATTAAAGTAGACAAGTGACCCAGTGTAGAACTTGGCCTACAGTGAGTATTCCATAAATGCTGGCCGTTATTAAGAGTAGTAGGTGATGAATGCAGTAGCAAACTGCATTACTAATATACACTCAAAGGCACATGTTCAGCGTAACTGGAGCCTTAACTTGCAAATACATTTAATTTAAAAAATTGTTGGCACATCCAGGCATTTCAGAATTTTTCGTTACAATCCATCTTTTCTGAGAACGAGTGCAATAAGATGCTCTTTAAAATGTTATATAGGATTGAGGATGTATCTCAGTGGTAGAGCACTTGCATAGCATGGCTGAGGCCCTGGGCTCAGTACCTAGCACTGCAGTGGGGAGAAAGGGGAGGTAGATGTTACTAGATTTCCCTCTAGTTGGGTGAACTGGGTGCTCAAGTAGCAGTGTATTCTGTAGTAGCAATATGATCTTAGCAAAATTCAAGGAGCTTCCAAAATGACATTTGAGCTGAATATACCCCAGGAAGATCCTACTCAATATCCAGGCAACACAGTAAATAGATTTGTGGCTGCACTTGCCAGAAGCTCCATCAGTGAGTCAGAGAATTGGGAGAAACAATTGTCAAAAAGCTCCTAATTCCTTCCTTTTTTTTCTAAAATAGCTAGATTGGATTTATTTGCCATCTTACTCAGAATGGTTCTAAAATGACTAATTATCACTTCTTTACTAATATAATCAGGTTTTCTATTCCAAAAGCTAAAACTGGGACAGAAGCTGGCCAAATGGAAATAGAGCGGTGTGGCCGGAGTTTTCCTGGTCTCTGTCCCCATGCCTCTCTTCCTGATGAAACCCAAGGCTGAACAGAGTTTAAAGAATCGTCCCACAGTGGACAGCACAGAGACTATTTACTCAGTAGCCTGCACAATCAGCCTAAGAAGGGCCAAAGTTGTCATTGCAGGCTCCTGGCACCACTTGCATCTGTATTCCCAGCTTTCATCTTATTCTGAAGGAAGAGCACAACCTAGGTGCAAGTGGAGTGAGCTGAGTCAGTACTATATGTGAAATGACATAGGGAAGTTGAGGTTGTGGTTGGAAACCTGCACAGGGAGATATCAGGAAAACCGGTGTATGGTCATCAGGGACCATTGTATGCAGACCCAGGCAATTTCTCTTCAGAAAGGTAGGGCATGTCAATTGTTAGGTGCCATCAGGTCGGTATCCAACTCATAGCGACCCTCTGTACAATAGGGGAAACACTATTGTCAGTGCTTCTCTGCTGTTCATAGGGTTTTCAATGACAGATTGATTTTTGGGAGGGGGTTGCCAGGTCCTTCTCCCAAGCCTACAGCTTCTGGTATTCCCAGGCGGTCTCCCATCCAGGTATTAACCAGGCCCGAACCTGCTTAGCTTCCGAGATCTGATGGGATTGGATGCCACAGGGCTACGGCTCTAGGTTTGGGCATGTCAATAGACATATTTAATATTGCACAAGGAAAGGGACATGAAATGTAGTCATCCTTTATGTTCAACACTTATTAACTACCAAGAACTAGCTTTCATGCTGGGCCCTGGGGATTCCACTGAGGGGCTGGCAAACCATGGCTGGCAGAGTGAAGAAAAGGGAAAATGTCCCCAAGGGAGGCCAGAAGAAGCCAGGAGGACATGGATGCTATAGGGCTGAGGTTGGAGAGGAGGAACAGGAGTGGCTTCACAGAGGAAGTGGCTTTAAGCACATTTTATACGAGGAGTCCATGCTTTCCAGGCAATAGGTAAACTGGTTAATCATTGTTCCTCCGTAGAAGGCTGCTGAATGTGAATGAGGCCCTTTCCAAGAAAGGCCTCAGTCTCTAGCACACAGGATATATGTGGTTTGCATGTCTCTGCAGTGAGAAAATGCTTAGCACAACTAAGTTACTCTATAAGGGATCAGGTGCTGATCTAGAGTTTAGATATATCTCATCAGGATCAAACACTTGCCCTCATTTCGACTTGCAGGAAGCTCTGCTATAGCACAATGCCAGCTACCCCACCTTGGTCCTGGGGCTCTGGATGAAAGGCCAGGGTGGGCATTAGGACGTCAGCAAGGCTGGGTTGCTTGGGGCTGGTGAGGCCTGGTACAGGGGCTGGGAGTGCTCAGGGTTGGCCTCTGGAAGGCTGCTCAGCAACCCGACTGGTCAGGAAAGGGAAGAGCATCAGTGACTTCCCCCTGTGAGGCAGTTGGTACCTGACCATGACACCTTCTCTACTCTGACTCTGCTAAGTGTTTTCCACACAGTACGCCCTGCAGCCTGATACCCATCCTTTGAAGATGACATTGTTCTTGCCATTTTACATATGGGGAAAGTGAGGTTTGTAAAATTGCCCAAGGTCACCTAGATAATAAGAGGTCGATCCAGGAGTAAAGTCCTGAGATATCATATTCCAAAGGTTGTGCTCTTTGGTTCTTTTTAGGTTCCCTCTGATCTCCAGGTCTCTAGAAATAACCCTTTTCCTTCTTTATCCTCCTTCACTCCATAACACTCATTTGTCCAGCAGATCTTTAGTTATGCCCTTCTATTAGACTTTTGTTGCTATGAGTATGCCACAGTGAATTGCGGGCCTTCTCTTTTCCTTGGTGGTGTTCGGATGCAAATCCATGTCATTGTGCGTGGTAGGCAAGTGTTCCACCAGTGAGTTACATCCCCAGCCTGACTTATTGGCAATTTAAAAAACTGCTTGATAGAGATACAATAAAAGTTCTTTTGGCAGTAAAAGTTATATATTACTGCTAAACAATTTATCACAACTTTGAGAATGACTTCCAGACTGTTAGAAGCTAGATGTGCAAAGGTGGCTAGTTCCCATGCAGCAAAGTATGAGCCCAACTAATGCCAGCAAACAAGTGGGTAGGGCCAGGAATTCCAGTGGCAGTCATCCATCAATTTGGAAAACATTTATCTATTGGTCAGTGTGCCAGGCCTTGAGGCCATGGGAATACAGAGATGGCTACAACCCAGGTCTTTGCAGTCTTGTGGAGGACTGGAGATTTAACACAGGCGGGTCAGTGCATGACGAACTAGAACAAAGGAATGTGCTGAGTGCTCCAGAGCTCAAAGACAGGGAGGGACACAGATTCTAAGAGAGATGAAAAGAAGACATGTCAGGAAAGACAGAAAATGACATTTGGAGGACCAAGACCTGAAAGAAGATGAATGTGTGAAATCACAAACCTCATGTGATCCTTGGGACAACTTAGAAAGTACTTAGGGTAAAGGGGGGTGGACTTGTCTTTGTCTCTCACACATATGCCCTTGGAGCTATAAGATACAGAACAGAAAATGACAGACCTCAGGTGGTTGAATCCTTGCTTACTGCCATCTACTACCTCTGTGCCTCAAACTTCTAATTACCTCATTACTCTGCCTATAGAGAGGAATAAGTGTGCCTACCTCATGTGAGGGGGTCTGAAAGGATATTGTCATAAAAATGTAATCTTTACTGAACTCTTACAGTATGAGGCACTGCACACAATACCAGTTGTACTGCTGTGAATGAGACAGTTTTTGCTCTTGTGAGGGATAGAATTCAAGTGCAACAAGAAGTGAGTAGAACAGTACTTGGAAGTAACAGGTGTGGTTTCCTCCCATGCTCCCCATGTGGGACCTGTTGCCAAAGTATAATTTGAATTCCATTTTTAGTGACATTTTGGGGTGGGAGTAGTTCATAAAAACTAGTAATTGAGGCCAGTAAATGATCCAGCATTCACACTGAACGGTTTTGTCTATCATGTATCCAGTAATGCTTAAGTTTTCGTTTTACTTAATAGCCTTCCCAATCATAATACCATGAAGATAGGATTAGACATGAAGATAGAATTAGAGAAGCCTGCTTCTCACCCTGCCATGTACACCTGCTTGGGTGGGACAGACAGCTAGTCAGTCATACCTAATGTGTCCAAACCAAATGACCATCTCCAGAAGGAGAGGAGCTCATGTATACATATTCATGTATGTGCATATGTGCTAGAGAGAGAACCTGGAATTTCATTCTTCATAAGGAAATGCTCACAGATGCAAAGATCAGTGTTAAAGAAACACTTCAGTGGTTTACTTAAAAAAAAAAAACTCCAGTCATCATACCACAGAGACACCTGCATCTCCAGGTTCAATGCAGAGCTTTTCACAATAGCAAAGATATGGAATCAACCAAAGTGCCCTTCAACAGAAGAATGGATTAAAAAACTATGGTATATATACACAATGGAATACTATTCAGCAATCAAGAAAAATGAAATAGGGTCATTCGCAGCAAAATGGATGGAATTAGAGAAAATTATTTTAAGTGAACGAACACAAGATCAGAAAGAAACAACACATGTTCTCACTCATATGAGGGAACTGACTCAAAATTACAAGAAGGAAAAATCCTACTCAAAGGTCAGATCATAATAAAAGGGGGGTAGGGAAGATAAGAATGAGGTCAATATAAATGGACTAGAAATCGCATGTAATTGTTCTAATAAGATAGAAACAAAGACCACTATAGGAAAAGTTTCTATCTTAAACAGAAATGGAACCCAAGGACATATAGAAAAATACTACATAGTAAAAGATAGAGAAGACTTGGATGGGAAACTTAGATGGGAAGGGGGGGAGGGGGGAAACAGAGGAGGGTAAGGGGTAACCTATATGAATAATGTTTATCAAATTGCATATATGAAAATTGTCACAATGAAAAGCATGTCAAAATGAATCACATTATGATGTACATTAAAAATTTCTAAAAAACAAAAACAAAAAACACTCCAGTGAGTATCTCATTTTAAAAAAAAGAAAAAAGAAAACTAGAACTACTTATGTTGCCCAGTAGAGGAATGGTTGAACAAATTTTAATCAAAGTGATGAAATATTATAAATCCATTAAAAAAATCACATGAAATATTATATTGGTATATCTGTTATAAATCAGGATATAAGACCCATATATAGTATGGTTCCAATATTTTGCTAAAATATATATGAATAACTTTATAAAACACACAATTATATACTTATATGTATATATTGCTATGAGTCAGACTCCAGTCCAGACTCAACAGCACCTAACATGTAATATGTAACCCAGAAGGAAACATACCCAAATTTTAATAGTGTTTATCTCTAGATTAGGAGATGAAAAATTTGAATTTCTTAGTTCTTTGGATTTTACAATAAAACATGGTTGTGCTCTGATGTAAGGAGGGACACTTAGGTCTCAGGAAGGCATCTGGTTTTTAGACTCAGGGCTTGACTGCTTGGAAGGAAAACCACTTTTGGTCTTTTCTGGCAACGGGCCCAAGAGACTGGAGCTGTGGAAGTCTGAGGACCTGTCATCCCTCTTAGGCACGCATGGTACCCACTGCTTCTCGCTCTTATTACAAATGACTTTCACAGGCAAATTTTAAGAAAGAAAAAGAACTGCCAAACAAGAGATATTGACATTGGTTTTAAAATACATCCTTTTGATGGTTCTTTTAGCATTGTACCTCCAGAGAAATATTTATACCATGTCAGTTCCTGAAGAGAAGGGGCAGGCCCAACCTATCATTTATCCCCTAGTTCATTTATTTATTTATTTTTGATGAAAACTTTTACTGTGCCTGACAAACCTCTGTGTACTTGTCAAAGATACAGTGAAGCATTAAATGTGGTACGTTTTAAAATCCAGGAGGAAAGGTCTTCCTCTTTACCTCTTGTCCAGCTGTAAACTTCAGCCACCTTAAGAGATAGTTCAAAAGTTATTGTTTTCAAAAGTTATTGTTTTGAGGTTTTGTAAGTGTTCTGTCCTCCTCACTTTCTGCAAATGATTTTTTTCTCATTTGCACACAGGAAGCAATTATGGCACCTAGCATGCTGCAATATCGATCTTTCTATACTGGTCTCTTTACGTCACACATAGGAAACTATAGTATTCCCATAGTGAACAGATAAGGCCATCCCACTACCTAAGGAAATACCTGGTTTACCTGTAATCTATCTGTGAATCACTTGCAGACCTAGTATACCAGGGGCTGGGAAGTTCTGCTGTAGACTTCGGACTCCTAACACCAAGGACCATGTACTATTTATTCATCTCCATATGCTCAGGCCTATAACATCTGATCCTGTCAGATCTTGGAAGCTAAGCAGGGTCGGGCTTGGTTAGTACTTGGATAGGAGACCGCCTGGGAACACCAGGTGCTGTAGGCTTGGGAGAAGGACCTGGCAACCCACTTCCAAAAACTCAATCTGCCATTGAAAACCCTGTGAACAGCAGAGAAGCACTGACAATAGTGTTTCGCCTGTTGTACATAGGGTCACTACGAGTCAGATACCGTCTTGACGGCACCAAACAACAACAACAACATATGCTCAGAGCCTAGTATGCCATCTTTCACATAGCTGGAAATTAGTGCAATCATTAATTCATTTCAACAAGTATTTGAATGCCCACCACGTATCCCATACCAAGCTAGTTGTTATACATAGTGAACAAAACTGATGTGGCTGTGCCCTACAACTTGGTGGTGCAGAGCTATATTAAATAAATAATCCTACAGATAAATTATAAAATGTGACTACTATTCTGAAGGAAAAACTATAGGTTTTATATTTCAATATTCATTTACTAGAAAGGTGTACTCTATGAAGAATGAGAGTATTATAGGCTCTCTCAAGATGGATTAAGAATCCCATAAGAAAATCCAACCTCTGCGTTCTTCAGGCCTGCTCCTAGGATGCACCAAGACTCTTTAGTTTTTTTAGTCCTATCTCATGGATAGGTTAACTCATTCTGAGCTTACAGGGCAACTGGAAGTTCGAGAGTATTTTTGTTGTTGTGTTTTTAAAAACCAAATCTCTCATTGTCCACTTGATTATTTGGATCTAAGGTGGGTAACTTTCTCCATCCCTCTGATTTTGTTCTGCCAGATCTCCTCTATCAAGTTAGCCTGCTCAAACCCTGGGGTGCCCAGTCCTGATCTCAATTGTGTGTTTCCTTTAATGTCAGAGGGTGCAGCTACCATGATGTAAAACACGTATTCAGAGGAGCTGATAGAAATTGGGGATGGGGGATCACCTTGGCAATAAACATCAAAACCACAGAATGTCCATATTTTTTTTTCTTTTTGTCGGTCCTGAGGGTTGAACCCTGGGCCTTGCACAAAGCATGTAAGTGCTGTACCACTGAGCTGCACCCCCAGTCCATTTTTTTTTAAATTTTTTGAGACAGGGTTTTGCTAAATTATGCAGACTACCTCTGGACTTGAACTTGTGATCCTCCTGCCTCTGCCTCCTGAGTCACTGGGATTACAGGCATGTGCCACCACACCCGGCCCATGTCCATATCCTTTTATTCGCAATTACAATCCTGGGAATCTGTCCTAGCAAATGAATACCAAATAAAGAAAAGTTTTATGCAAAACCTGTTTTTTTACTCCATTATTTATGATAATGAATGGTAGTTAAAAAAAAAAATCCTAACATCTTTTAAAGGGCATGATTAAGATTAGGCTAGTGTAATGAGAACAGATTTTCTTATAAAGTCAAAGAATTCCCGAGAACAAGCTTGTGCTCTTTATTCCTTTTCTTTCCTCTCTACTTCTTGCTCTTTGTTCTTCTCTTTCTCTAGCAACCATGTGTCCTTATCTCCCGTCTCTTGGGCCCACCATCTTTGTCTATCTAAGGTACTTTCCCCTCTAGAAGCCTTCTTAACTCAGTTCTGACTTTACCCTTCCTGGGAAAATAGAAATATCCTTATACAGATCCACCCAGGAAACCAAGTTCATGTTACGTTCTTATGCAGGTTTACCTAAGCTTCTCCAGGTGCCTCAGTCTTCTTGGCAATTCTTAATGGTATACCTTTTCTTAATAAACCTTATCTATACTCTGTCCTTGGGAGAAGGACCTAGCAACCCACTCCCAAAAAAACCATCAGCCATTGAAAACCCAATGAATAGCAGAGAAGCACCACAATAGAGTTTTGTCTATTGTACAAAAGGTCTTCGAGTTGGACACCAACTTGATGGCACCTAACAACAAACGATAACATTTTGTACTGGGATGGGGTTTAGTTCAGTTGGTAGAGTGCTGCTCTGTATTCTCTGAGGACCTGGGTTCAATCCCCAGCACCACAGAAACAGAAGAAGGATGTGTCAATCCATTCCTGAAGTAATCCTGAAACAATCAGCCATTAAAAACCCTATGAGGGTGAGTATAAGTAGGACTCCACTAGACAGCACCTAACAACATACTCTATACTAAGAAAAAAAAAGAAAAAATGCTATTGCAGGTTATTTTTAGAAAAGTGTCACATCCCCTTTAGATTCCACTGTGGCTCAGAATCCATTGTTGTTAGGTGCCACCGAGTAGGGTGCAACTCATAATGACCCTACATAAAACACAAAAAAACACTACCCAACACTGTGCCATGCCCAATATTATCGTTAGTCCTTCTGTTATTCATAGGGTTTTGGTGGCTGATTTTTTGGGGGGTGGGTTGCTGGGTCCTTATCCCAAGCCTACAGAACCTGGTATTCCCAGGTGGTCTCCCATCAAGAACTCACCAGGCCCGACTCTGCTTAGCTGCCAAGATCTGACAAGATCTGTTGCCAGAGTGGCCTAGCAGAACCCATTAGATGCTAATAAACAGTTATTGTTCATGAAGAGATTACAAAATGGCTTTATAATAGGTAGTTAAGAATTATTTAAAAGGTACTTGTTTGCATGGTATTGACGGGGATCTTCTCAGGCAAACATCCTGTTACTATGATGCTATCTTCCTTCAGCAGACTATTACCCAGGCCTTGAATTATAAATAAAGCAGTGGTATTATCAATTAGCAGCTTGAACTTCAGTGCAAATACTGCACTTAAAATTCTGTCAATAAATATGAGGGCCGACCCTATGCTGCATATATTTGCTGCTGGGGGTGGGAGCAATACAGCAGAAAATAAAACAAAAATTTGCGCCTCATGGTGCTTATGATTCAGTGGAAGGGGGCGGATAATACACAAGTCAATAAGTGAAACAGACAGCATGTCTGGTGGCAATAAATGCAACAGAAATTAAGCAGGGAAAAGGAATAAGGAGTTCGGCTGAGGGGTCAAAAGGGTGGGGGAAGTGAGGGTTTAAACAGGGTGATCAGGGCAGGCCTCTCTTGGAAAGAGACCTACCAGCAGAAACCTAAAGGAGATGAGAATGAGCTGTGCAGTTGGCTGGGCCACGCCAACCCAGGGAACAGTTAAGGTTTTAGTAACAGGAATCGCTAAGGATTGGCAGGTTACTTTTATACACACAGTCCAGTCTCTGAATTCCTTGTCACTTTCAATTAACCATGAGTTCACCCAGCTAGCTCATAAAAGATTCCAAGTCTCCCACTCTCCGGCAGCCAGAGCCAGACACCCTCGTGTGCCAAGGCTGCTACCCTGGAACCAGAAGCAGTGGCCCCACCTTCTCCTGGACACCTATGGGAGTGGAGAGAGCCCTAACCCTTATGCTCCCCTGGACCAAGATGCCCATTGACACCCCACTAAATCCAAGCAGGCATTCAAGTTTGCTTTTGTTGCATTGATAACTGGCAAGTCTGTGTTCTGAGTAAGGGCTCACTCATTTAGAAGCAAAATAACCCATTGTGAGAGACTCTTATATTTTATTTTATCTTATTTTTTTGGTACTGAGATTGAACCCAGAGCCTTGTTCTTGCATGCTCTGCAAGTGTTGGACCACTGAGCTGCACCCCCAGCCCATTTTTTACTTTGAGACAGGGTCTCGATAAGTTACGTAGACTGCCTCTGGTCTCGAACTTGCAATCCTCCTGGTGAGAAATTCTTTTAGAGCTAGGAATGTGATGTTCACTTAGATTTAAAAAGTACTCAATGTGCTGGGCGTGGTGGCACATGCCTGTAATCCCAGTGACTCAGGAGGCAACTTGGGAGGCAGAGGTAGGAGGATCACAAGTTCGAGACCAGAGGCAGTCTGCATAATTTAGAAAGACCCTGTCTCAAAAAGAAAAAAAAAAAAGGAAAAAAGGAAAAAAAGAAAAAAGAAATGGGCTGGAGATGCAGCTCAGTGGTACGGCACTTGGAAAACATGCAAGCGCCAGGCCCTGGGTTCAACCTTCATTATTTTTTAAATAAAAAAAAAAAAAAAGAAAGAAAGAAGGAAGGAAGGAAGGAAGGAAGAAAAAGCACTCAACTTTTCCTGTTAAGTCCTCACAATTGTTATATTTGGAAGGAGGCAAAGAGGTATAACTATGTTAGCCACTGTGTTTTGCTAAATTACAATTGCATTTAGAGTTTCTGATTGCCTCTGTTCTAGCAAATTACTTAACTCTTTGCCCCACCTGTCAGCAACAGAAAATGACTTAAAGGAGGATACCCCAGCTCCTCTCGGTCATGACTATCTGTTTTTTTCACTACTATTTCCTCAGGCCTCCTTTGGTGCCTGGCACATGGGAGCACTCAGTAAGTGCTGCTGAATGAATGACTCCAAAGATGACAGCTTTGAACAGAGAGGAGATGCTTTCATGATAGAGTGGGAAGGGACAGGCAGAGGGACTGCACCTCTTAGGAGCAGGAGAGGAAAACTGGGACCTGGGCTCCTTCCCTACTAGCCTCAGAGACAGTGGGAACCAAATGGAGTGTGCATTAAAATGGCACAAAGGCAGGGCCATGTCGAGGAGATGAAGCACGAGGAAAAAAACTGGCCCAGCATTTAGATCCTTGAGAAGCCAGGTTGCACTGGCGCATTGACTTAACCCCTCAGAGACTTGGTTTCATCATCTGGAAAGCAGAGATACCAATACTGACCTCCTAAGGTTGCCACGGGCTGGGATTTAGCTCAGTTGGTAGAGCACTGCGCTGCAGTCTCTGAGACCCCGAGTTCAATTCCCAGCACCACAAAAATGGGAGAAGGACCTGGCAATCCACTCCCAAGGCAATTCCGAAACAGTCAGCCATTGAAAACCCTATGAGGGTCGCTATGAGTCGGATACTGACTCGACGGCACACAACAACAACAACAAGGTTGCCACAAGAAATAAGGAGGATGAAGCACGCAAAGCATAGACACTCCCATCCTAAAAAGCCACAGTGGACCTCTCTCTCCATTTTTTTGTTTGCAGTGCTGAGCACTGAACCCAGGGCCTTGTGCATGCTAGGCAAGCAGTCTACCACTGAGCATGTCCTCAGTCCAATCCTCATTTTTTTTTCACTGAATATGCACATTGACAGGTAGCAGGCAGAGTGGCTATAAGAGGAACCCAGAGCTAGACTGCCTGGGTTTGAATCCCAGCTTAACGCTTCAAGTTGGGTAGTTCTAGGAAAGTTCATTGTTCTGTGTCACGTATGTCTCAGCTGTGACAAACAGGAGAGTGATGTGTGCCTCATGGTGCTGGTATGAGGATTAAGTCAGTTAATGAATGACCATCACTCAAACAGTCTCTGACGCACTAGCACCACGGGTTAAATGTCATTGTGTGCTGGGCGATGTCATTCTTACCTGCTCTGATCCCCCTAGGGCTGGTGGAAATAATGAGATGACAGATAGGGACAGAGGACAGCGCTGCTGTGATGGAAGATGTGGTGTTGGCGGGTCTGGCTTGTGTGTCATTACAACACTGGTTATCAAAACTGCGCAGGCATCAGATTCACCCTGAGGCCTGCTAACCCATGTCACAGGGCCCCACCCTCAGAGGTCTGGTTGAGTTGGTCTAGGTGGGCTGAGATTTCGCATTTCCAACAAGTTCCTATGTGGTGCTGATGTTGCCAATGAGACCCCATCTGAGAGCCGTGGTCAGGTAACAATGGATGTCAGAAGCTCCAAGGGTAGGAGGAAGAAGAATCAAAGAGTAGGAGGTTTCAAAGGGTCCTCAGGAGGATTGAGTCATGGATACCAACAAAATGAAGCATTTGTTCATTCATTCACTCAGGGAGTAAATACTTGGTGCCCACTGCAAGCAGGGCCCTGTAGTCACCTATCAGTTGCAAGGATAAACAAAGCTGGGCAGAAGCAGCAGTAAGTGAGGGAGGACTAATAACCTATTGAATTAAACCAGAACAGCATTATCAAAAGAAGGCATGTATCCATTAGGCCTGACTCCAAGCATCAGTTTTTTGTTATGGTCAAATGTACATAAGATTTACCATCTTTTAGTATATGGTTCTGTGATGTTGAATACATCCAAATTGCTGAGCAACCAACCATCACCACCATCCACTTTCAGAATTTTTTATCTTCCCCAGCTGAAACTCCAAGCCCACAAACAGTATTTTCTCATTCTTTCAAATACTGGCAACCACCAGGATCCATCTACTTTCTGTTTTTATGAATTTGACTCTTCTAAGTACCTAAGTGGAATAATATTTGTCCTTTTGTGACTGGCTTATTCACTTAGTACAATCTCTTTAAAGTTCCTTTATGTTGTATCACAAGTCAGAATTTTCCTTCTTTTAAGGCTGAGTAATATTCCCTTGTGTATATAAACCATGTTTTATCAATGACAGTTGGGTTGTTTCCATCATTTATGAATAACATTGCTATGAACGTTTGTGTGCAAGTCAGTTCACATTCCTGCTTTCAATTTTTTTGAGTATGTGCTGGTGAATATTATCATAAAACCAATCAATTTTGCTCTGGTGAAGATTAAATTCAGCCCCCGCCCCCCCACCCTCCCACAAGCATACACTTTTCCTCTTTAGACCTTTACCTCTCCCGCCATTGTTTTGAAGGCCCCTCAGCTACTATAATCTGGTAAATCACCCACACCTGCAGATACTTTATCACAAGGCTGGAAGGACTGTATTTGAATGCTTTCTAGGCCGAGAGCACGTAGGGATCTTCCCTTCCCGGTAATGGCAACCTCCCTGACACACTGTCCAAACACATCTGTGCCAGGAACTTGGTCAGTGTTGCAGGGAACTCATAGTCTCCAGATTCCGACACCTTGGCAGAAGGAACTGGCCATACTATGCACTAGCTGCTTAGGCAATTGATTTAATCTCTTTAGTCTTCATTTCCTGGTCTGAAAATAGGTAATAACTCCAATGTATTAGGGTTGTTTTGAGAATTAAAAAGGCAAACTAATTAAACTAAGATAAAGTACTTAGCATAGTGTCTGGCACACTGTAACTATTCAACAAGCACTGGCCCTCGTTAGTATTATTGGGTCAGTCTATCTGATACATGCCATGAAGTTCCTTGCCACAAGGGAACAATAAGCATGGAATTACTAAGCCAGCAGCTCAGAATCCCAGACAACAGAAAACAAATTTTTAATTTGCGAGGGTGGGGAGGTTGGTGAGACGGCTTCACTACACAGCTCAGGCTGGCCTGGAACTCACTTGAACTTGTGAATCTCTTGCCTCCGGGGGCTGGAATTACAGGCGTGCACCACCACACACAGCAAAAGGACTCAATCTGTGATAACAACCTGGCCCCCAACGATAAAAGATGCCTATGGATGATGGATGGGAAGATATTTGGAAGCAGGGTCCTCTGAGGGACCCACAAACTATACCAGAGTCCCCAGCAGCTGGCTATGAGTGTAACCATTGTTCTTGGGCCTTTTTTTTTTTTCTTGCTTCTGAGTTTGCAAATGCCAGATAAAAATGAATTCCAGATAAAAACAAATTAGAGACAAGAAACAGTTACAGCAGATTTGGCCAGGCCTCTTCCTAGAATGGCCCCAGTCCTTTTGGGACGTGTTCTGACAACTTGCTGGCCCCTTTCTAAGCCTCTCAGGCGGGGGATGATGTTCCCGCCACTTTGCCTGGAAGAATATTCTACGGTGAAATATGACTCATTGTTAGGGCTGTTGCCTTTGAGATTCCCTTTCTTCTCCTGACCCACTTTTGTCTTGCTGTGCCCTTTTGTACAAAGTCAAAGGAAGCCTCCCTTGAGGAGCCTGCTCCACGAGGACTGACATTCAAAGACCATTACCACCTCTTAAACTCAGCCCTGTTCATTTAGCCACGCAAAGCACGTGTAATTCTTTTAATCTTCCCTCATAAATCAATTTCTATGTTCCCTTAATAGTCCTTCTCTTAGGCTTTGAACTCCCGCCAGTCTGGCTGTCCCGAGCTCTTGTTCCCTTTACACTTGAGAATTACCAGTCAATCATGAAATGCCTTGCAGGGAAAACAGCAGGACCTCACCAGGGTTCCCAGTGCTCTCCCACCCTGGCCTGCCTGCTGCCAAGGTAGCGGGAGCCCAGAGACAAAGCAGCCTGGTCTGCTGGGGTGAAGCAAGGCCTGCCTCGTGGCCAGTCCAGCTCAGACAGGCTTGCTTTGCAGCTCAGTCCAGCTTTGCTGCCTGTTCCAGTATGGTCTTTGGAATGCAGCTGGCCCACATGGCCAAAGACCAAGGTCCTGCACAAGAAGCCACCCAGGACTCGTGCGCCTCTCCTTTTACTTAGACTCCTCAGTGCATCCACCTTTCCCTTGGCTTCTACCTACCAGGGCAAGCAGGGCCATTGGAAAAGCCCGAGTGGGGCTTACCTGGAAGGTGCCAGCATGGTCTTCTTCCTTATCACCCTCTCTGTTCTCTTTGAGGGCGATTAACGTGAAGCCTCTAAAGTAGGAGGGAGGAGCGGCTGAAAGTGTCACTGTGAGAGAGAAGAAAGCAATTTATAAGCGTAGGAATCAACTGTGTTCCATCTGCCAAATGGGATGGCCCTGGGTTCTCATCAACAACCCACACCTGTCGGGCAGAGGGGCGGAGGAGTGTGGGAAAGGCTCACCTGTCAAGTAGAAAACCCTTGCCCTCTTCCCTCCACTTCCCCTTCCGTTTTAGGATCTGCTAAGTGCCTGACTGATCTCTCTCTTTTGAAAATTCTTAACCCAACCAGGCTATGGTGAGCTCTCTCTCAGTAATCCCAATAAAAGATAGTCTCTGGTCAGAAACTCCAGTTTTGACAATTACTTCGTTACACTTCCATTAGAGAGGCCTAAGAGAAATTTAGCTCTTTGCAGCACAAATTCCTTTAAGATGTCTTTTGTGAGAAAAAAAGCACAAACTAAAAAAAAAAAAAAAAAAAAAAAAAGTAAGAAAAGTGGTGCTCTGCAGTGACAGGAAGAAAATGGCAGCTATGATGTCAGGAGGCCTGGAACAGCAGCTCAAAAGCTGTCTAGGGTGTGGGTGGGATGGACTTCAAGGCTAGTAACATGATTCTGGAGAAGAGGAGCAGAGGGCAAAGTGGCAGACTGTAAGGATGTTCTACCCAGATTTCCTCAAGTTCCTCTTTACCATTTTAATGTGGCCCTGGTGCTGATGTGCCTTGGTTTCCAGCACCCATGGAGGGCTGTACTCCAGTCACCTGCTCTGCCTCAAATTTAAGGCCTAGCTCCCTTACATCAGGTGTGGACAACCCTGGGGGGTTCTTTTACCTTCCAAAGTGGGTCCTGCAGAATCAAATCAAAACTACACTAGGGGACCTTTCCTGGGATCAGGGATTTGTCCTTGTCCTGTCCTCCCAATCCTGGCCTGGTTTGCCTGGGAGCACGTCCTCTTTGTGTGTGTGTGTATGTGCTGGGGATTGAACCTAGGACCTTATGCATGCCAGGCAAGAGCACTACCACTGACCTATAGCCTAGCCCCTAGGAGTGCCTCCTTAATAAACCACCTGGATCCACACCCTCACCTGCAGCTTTTTGTTATGGGTTAAATTGTGTTCTCCAAAAAGATGTTGAAATCCTAACCTATGGCACCTGGAATTGTGATGGTACGTATTTGGATTTAGGGTCTTTGCAGGTGTAATTAATTGAGCAAAGGCCATACTCACTGAGGGTGGGCCTTAATCCCAATATGACTAGTGCTCTTATAAGAAGAGACAGGGAGACGCACGCAGTGAAGAATGCCAGGTACTGAGCGAGGTAGAGATGGCAGCGGTACATGGAAGGCCAAGGGAGGCCGAGGATCACCAGTAACCACATGAAGCCGGGTGAGAGGCTTGAGGCAGTCCCTTCACCAGAGCCCTCCTGAAGGAACAACTCTGCTGACCCCTTGGTCTCCAGTTTCTAGCCTATGAGCGAACTATGAGCGAACACATTTCTGTTGTTTTAAGCTATTGGCTTGTGGTACTATGTACGGCAGTCTTAGATGAGAACAGTGGGATCCTGAGGACTGCAGCCTAAGACAGATAAGCAACTGTGGCTCTGTAGCCACAGCCTCCAGGAAAAGCTCAAAATCCCCAAATCTACAGGCTGAAAGGGCGTCACATTCGGCCTCTCCAGCTTCACCAGCCACATTCCTGCTGCCCGGCCACACCATGTTCGGGCCTGGGATTCGATCACCAGCTGCTTCCTGAAAGCTATCAGTTCACCTTACATTGTTTCTTCACATGATCTTCTTGTTCCTGGAATGTTCAACTTCCCCATTCCTGGAAAACTTCTTTGGAAATCAGCTAAATCTTCACCTTGGGTGTGATGTTTCCTCTGACTTTCCTATAGTGACTGGGTACTCTTTTTCTCAGACCCTCTTAAGATACGCAGTTTAATGTGGTGTTGCACGACTATAATCCCAGCCACTGAGGGGGCTGAGGTAGAAGGATATGAGTTAAAGGCCAGAGGCAGCCTACATAACTTAGCAACACCCTGTCTCAAGGGGAAAAAAAAAAAAAAAGGAGGTGGGGGGTACAGCCCAGTTGTAGTGCACTTGCCTAGTATACATGAGGCCCTGGGTTCAACACCCCCAGTATTGCAATAAAAAAGAAATAAAAACACCTACAGGTCTCCCCAAGGGCTGGGATTTAGCTCAGTGGGTAGAGCGCTGCGCTGCAGTCTCTGAGGACCCGAGTTCAATTCCCAGCACCACAAAAATGGGAGAAGGGCCTGGCAATCCACTCCCAAGGCAATCCCGAAGCACTCAGCCATTGAAAACCCTATGAGGGTCGCTATGAGTCGGATACCGACTCAACGGCACCTAACAACAACAACAACAACAGGTCTCCCCAGGTGGGGATGCTGTGACTGGGCTGTGAACTGAGGCATCTCAGGTCAGGTTCCAGCTTTCACTTGGCTCCCTTCTGGAGAAAGACATTTCAGCAAGCTGGTACACAGCAGAGACCACTTCCTCCCTTAGTCTTTTGACAGTCAGTTTTAAAGGCTGTGTCATTTAGCCATCCATGCCAAACCCAGCTCCAAACAAAATATGTCATAGACTTGACACCTGAAGCAGCAAATGTAGCTCTAGTGACCTCCATAAGGCAGCAAGGGTGACACCACCAAGCTCTGCCAGTATCTTTCCAAGGTCTTAGACCCCAGAAAGGTAAGGTAGATTTGGCTAAGATGGTCAATCTTATGAAAAGGTGGTGCAGTTCTTGGCCTTTACAACTCCAGAAGAGATATTTTAGAGAAATTAAAAAAGGAAGCCAAGAAATGAAATAAAATAAACATAAAATATAAAACAAAAGCAAGCAAGAAAAAAATATATCCTTCAGGAAACTTTATATTATTGCTAATGATGAAGAGGCTGTTACATAGGAAAACTTTTTTTTTTTTGACAGTACTGTGGAGTTGAACGCACAGCCTCATGCATGCTTTGCAGATGCTCTACCACTAAGCCATACCCCTAGTTCATTTTTCACTCTTCTATCTTGAGGCAGGGTCTTGCTAAGTTACATAGGCTACATCTGATCTCAAGCTTATGATCCTCTTGCCTCCACCTCCAGAATCCATGGGATTATAGTTATGTGCTACCCATGCTCAGCTAGGAAAACAAATTTATTTATTTTTCTCTTAACCTGTCTTTTTTTCAACTTTTTTATTAGTAATTTTTAATGTACAACTTAATGGGTCTCATTATGACATTTCCATACATGCATTTCATTGTGCATTGCTCATGTTAATTCCCTCTTATAGGAAAACATTTAAATGCACAGAGAACATGGAGGAATATATATCTAAATAATAGGACTCAAGCAAGTGAAAAAATTAAAAGCACTGTACACTGAATATGAGTTCTAAAATGCCTGACCTGAAACAGCCTGGAACTTGTTACTCTGATTTCCTGTCCTTACAACATAATTCATGGAAAGGATATTGGAGATGGTTTAACTCCTTGGATTCTGTGATGGAGCTTCTGATATCCAGAAGTTGATAGGCTTATTCAAGCTTACATTATGCAAGATGGCAGGTAGAACCCAGGTACTTTGCCTCCTACATGAAGGCATTTCTCCTGATTGTAAATTAAAATGATAATGTCTATACTACATTTCTGGAATTCTAGGGATTGCCTTCTAATCCAATTTGTAGGTGACAAAAAAAGGCTTGTGACCCTGCTTTGTATGGTCAAATGCTCATGTCCTCATGTGAATGTGAACAAATGCTCATGTGAATGTGAACAAACAGTATATTGAACTTCTTGTAGAGAAGTAAAAATAATCAAGACTTGTAACTTAATGTTTATTATATTTGGGAAGTCACTGAATTTTGTTCCTCCTCATTGGTAACTTGAAATCATTGAATCTAGTAGTTGTCACAAATCTCCAAAAATCCTTAAAAGAATAAAAAGGACCTGGAAGCTATTTTCTGTATTCATAAGCCTATCAGAAATCACGTCTTGCCAGGTGTGGTGGTATACACCTGTAATTCCAGTGCTCAGGAGGCTGAGGCAAGAAGACTACAAGTTTGAGGCTGGCCCAGGCTACATTGTAAGAGCCTAACTCAAAAAAGAAAAAATAATGTCTACATTAAAGCTGAAAAAATAATAATGGATATATTTTACATAAATACCTACATAATTAGCATAATAGCTGCACTGACCTCAAAGTTTCAGTTCATGGACTGGTAGACTCAGTACTATTAAAAATGTCAATTCTCTTCCAATTGATCTACAGATTTAGTGCAATCTAAATGACGGTCTCAGCATGTATTTTTGTGATATTGACAAACCAGTTCTAAAATGTATATGGAAATGCAAAGGGTCAACTATATCCATGAAAATCTTGAGAAAGCAGTACAAAGTTGGAGGGCTTACATTGCCAAATACAGTTACAGAAGTTAACCCCGTGCACTACATCAAGGAAAGAAAAATGGGCCAGTTAAACAATGTAGGATCTAGCAGAGTTCCACAAATGTGTGAAAACTTCATGTATGATAAAGGACATACTGAAGAGCAGTGGAGAAAACTGTATTTTCAATAAATGGTCCTAGGACAACTCAGTAGCCATATAGAAAAAGGTGACCATTGGCCATTACCTCATATTATACACAAAATAAATTCCACACAGATTGTACAGCTAAATGTGAAAGTAAACCAATAAAGTTTTTAAGAGGTAGCATAAGATAAAATGTGAATGACCGTGGAACAGGAAAGATTTTTTAATAGGATATTAAAAAAAGCACTGACCATAAAGTACAAGATCTATTAATGGGGTGATATCAAACTTTTGCCCATCAAAAGACACCATTAAGGTGGAAAAGCAAGTCAGAATGTGAAAGGAGGTATTTGCAACTATAACCCGAAGTTGCTTTTATCCAAAACATATAAATAAACAACTCTTTTAGATCAGTAAGAAAAAGACAGACAACCCAAAAGAAAAAAAAATATAGGCAGAATGCATGGACTAATACTTCACAAAAGAAAGTGCCTAATGAATATCTGAAAAGCTCTCAGCCTCATTAGTCAACAGGGACATACAAATTAAATTCACAATAAACTACTACTGCATAGCCACCAGATTGACTACATTTAAAAGAATTAACAATATCAGACATTGTTAACTGAATCTTTCACACATTGTTGATGAAAGTGAAAATCAGCAATTTTACTGGAAAATCCTTTGGTGCTATTTGCTGAGGCTGAACATGCATATACCCCTATGACCCAGCAATGCCACTCCTAAATCAGCAGAAATGCATATGTGTTCCCCAAAAGACATAAGAATGTTCATGGTGACATTATTTGTAGTAGCTCCCAAATGGAAATACTCACACACCATCAGCAGTAGAGTGGACATACAAATTGTGGCATATTTATATAACTGAATGCCTCATGGTAATGAAAATGAACAAATGACTGCTATATACACATGGATAAATCTCACAAACATAATCCCAAGTGAAGAAGACACACACAAAAGAATACAAAGGGTATAGTAACATTTGGGTATCCTTACATGAAGATGATGCTAGAGGTCAGGGGAGCAGTCAGATACATGGGAAAGGGAGTGAATGCAATCTGGGCAGGGGCCACAAGGGATGCTAGTTGAGTGCTGGTCATGATCTATTTCTTGCTCTGTCTGGGTCTTAGTTACATGGCTTTATTCAACATGTGATCATTCACTAAGCTGTATGGTTTGTAAACTTTTCTGTATGTAAGTTATATTTTGATAAGAAGATTTTTTAAATATCTTTCTGAATGATAAACGTCCACCTTCTTACACATTTATGCAGTGCACTTCAAGCACTAATTGTAAACTCAGCTTCCCAGAATGCTACACTCCTATAGGTTCTGGAAAACTAAGCCTGTACTCTACCTTATTAAAAAGAACACATGAGATGGAAGCTCTGGAGGCTGAACTTGGTGTGGGGTTTCCATATGTAATTATCACTGGTGATGATATTATTACACAGTATGATTTGAAGGAAGACAGGAGGCCTTATTCCTCCTGAGAACTCCATTATATGACTTCCTTTTGAAAGGCACAAATGTACAGTGTGTTCCAAGTCCCTGAAACAACTGAAGACGACTGCCTGGCAACAAATAGCAGAATCTTCTCACTAATAACTCCTCCCAAGTGCCTCCCAAGAGAGGCCATTAGGAGATCCAAAAAAAGTTATGAAAAATGCTTACAAAGGATTTAAGAAAGCAAGAAAGGCTAGTTGGAGTCTTCCTATGAGCACACACAGGGAACTGGTTATGAGCAAAGATTTAGGAATAGAATCCCAGAGTTACCACTGATTAATTATTGACCTCTGCAAAGTTACTTAACTTTCCTATTTCCTCATTTTAAAAAAGAGGTTAATGATATTGCCTTTCTTACAGGAATGTAGAATTGATTAAATATATATTCAGCCCAATGTCTGGCACTTGTAAAAACTACAGGAATGGTAAAGGATGATGACAGTGTTAAGGATGCTTGCAGTGGTGGCGGTGGCGACAATAATGTTGGGGATGAAGAAGACAATGATAAAAATGATGACTATGATGAGAAAGGTCATGATAATGAAGATCATGATGCTCAGCTGGCTGAATAACCAAGAATGAGTTTCAAAGAGCTGGTCCTTGGGGAAAACAATTGAATCTTCAAAGGAAAAGTCCAGTGAAGATTACTGAGAGGAGTGCAAGGGAGACAACTGTCTTTGGGGATGACCCTCACAGAGCCAAGTTATGGGGAGATTTGGATAAGTGTTGGTCGTGAACTGAATCTTCTGGCAGCCCATCAAACTCAAGTGTCCTTTGAGGACCTTCTGCCCCCACACAATATACCCTCTTAATACTTTTTTACGTTTCTTGAATACTTCTCACTCAATCTTAACTAAATACATATATGTGAAATCATTTGGTAAATATCTGTCTTCCCTAATAACCTGTAAGTTACATGAGATCAGAGATCAAGTCTATCTTGAACTCCAATGTATCTTTAGCATGTAGTACACTTCTTAACACAGTAAGTACTCAATAAGTGCTTAATGAATGAATGAGTGAAAAGAGTTCATTTGTCTTCAATGCACAGTTTGCTCATTCCTTTTCTGTCCCCTCCTCCAAAGTTCTCATGGTTTACCTTGTACCATATGTCAACTTCCTTTACCCTTTCGCTTTTCTTTGTTTTTGTTTCTGTGGTGCTGCAGATGTAACCCAAGACATTGTTCATGCTAGGAAAGTATTCTACTACTACGTTATATTCCCTGTTTACTGAGCTCCAGCTCTGTGCCATCCAAGTGCTACCTTCCTGGAGAGAAAAGACATGAAGTTTGCACCCTAGAAGCACAAGGTGAAATTGCTGGGAGAGAAAATGTATCAGTAGATATTCTTTATAACATGTGACAGATGTTATGAAGGTATGAACGATGTGCTCTGGGATCCCAAAAGAGAGAACATTTGAGTCTACCTGGGTGAGGTAAAGGAGGCTTCAAGGAGATGGCCCTGGAGCCGGAAGATGTGCTAGGAATAGGAGCTTGTCCAGTAGGCAAGGAGAAGCAACAGCATCCCAAGTAGGAGGAAAGACATGACAAGTTAGCCTGGGCTCTGGAAGCCAGGAATAATTTTATAAGAACTGTACTTTATAAGTTGCATGCTGGAAGGCAAGGTATCCTAAAAGGCTGGGTGAGGGTGAAGGACTTTGATTCCTTGCTGAGAAGTGTGGATACTACATGGAGGCGTTAAGAAGAAACTGAAGGCTTTGAACTGGGAATGCCATATTCAGACTAATTATTTGGGAAGATCTGGCTGGAGGTCGTGTGATTACTGAATTCCAGCCCTGCTCTAAAAGCCATCTCAGTGGCAAGAGCTTCTCTGGCCTGCTTTGTTTGTGTGAAGACTAATATTTCCCACTGGAGCCTGGTTCAAAGCCCTGGCCCTGGGCAGAGTTCTCTCCACATTTGGGTACACTTGCCATATGAAAACTCTAGCCCTACCTAATTCCCAAACAGATTTCTGGGTCCTTCAAATATTAGTGTGTCAACAATCTGATGTGGGTGAATTGTTACCCAGTTCATCTTCTATTTCTACTACCTTCCTTGTCCAGTCCCATCACCCTCCCCACTCTGCCTTTTGGGCTTCACAATCAGAATCCCAACCTGAGAAAGTCTCAAATTGAGTCCTAGCTCTGTCGTATGGCCAGCCCCTGCCATCCACTTGCTATGTGTTACTGAGATAGACTCAGAAGACTGCCTCAGTCTTCACGCAACACAGCTCAACCACAATGAACTTCAGCTTCTGTCTCAACTTACAACTTGGTGTGGTAAAGGCTGCTAGAGCATTAAATAGGCCGGCCGCAGTATATCCTCTTGTATATAACTTGCACAGTTTAGGGGAACTGCTACTCATATGTTTTGCTAAGTAATTGGCATAATAGTCAATTATGGTAGTACATGCTTGTAATCCCAAAGCTGGGGAAGCAGAGGCAGGAATTCAAGGCCAGCCTGGGCTACATAGCAAGTCTGAGGCCAGCCTACGTAACATAATGGGACATGGGACTTTATCTCAAAAAAAGAAAAAAAAAGAAGAAAAAGAAAAAGAAATTGGCACAAAAATTCATCTCACATAGCCAGGATCAGGTATAAGACTTTCTGGTAAGTGGCTGGAAGATAGGAAGTCAAGGCTAATAACCCAAAAGTGAGCAAGAGTGTGTGATGGGGTTGAGTTATGTGTTAAACTGGATGACATTCTTCAGCCAATGCTCTCAGCATTTCAAGACAGAGATGAAATTTCTCCCATGCCAAATGAAAGATCATGCCTATTTTAAATTATAAGGGTCATTTTTATACAACAGAACTAGCTAAAAGGCCTGGGTTACAAGTTCTCTCTGTTTTGTAACTATGGACAAGGTACTTAACCTATTTTTGGCTCAGCTTCCTTACCTATAAACCAGAAGTAATATTATTTACCTTATGTCATTATGATAATGAAAATGTATTTATCATAGTAAGTATAAAAAAGTTTGCTAAATCAATAAAATATATTAAAAATAAATCAGTCTCTTCTATGAAATATGATCATAAATATCATCTTGTAGATTTGTCATGAGGATTAAAGGAGGTAATGAATATGAAGCACACTGCAACAGCACAATAAAAGTTAAGTCTTTCCCCATGTGTTACCTCATCACAGAATAGCTTAGAGCCAGATGAAAGTCCTGAGCTGAACCATATGTGGACAGGAAGAGGAAGAATCGTGGTATAGTTTGGAGCTTTAATGTCCCCCAAAGGCCCTTATGTTGACGGCTTAGTCCTCAGCATCTGGTGCTATTTGGGAGGTGGTGGAACCTTTAGGAGGTGGGTCCTAGTGGCAGGAAGTTAGGTTATTGGGACTGTGACCTTGAAGGGGGTACTGGGACTCCGGGCCTCTGCTCTCTTTTACTTCCCCACTGCCATGCGGTTAACAAGCCTCCTCTGCCATGTGCTCCCATCATGATGTATTGTGTTGCCACAGGCCCAGAGCAACAGCGCCAGGTGACCATGAACGAAAACCTGAAATTGTGAGCTAAAATAAAGTTGTCTTCTTCAAGTCAATCATCTCAGCTACTTTGTCACAGAAATAGAAAGATGATTAACCCAAATGGGAAGTGTATCCCTGGGGAGCTGGTGATATGTCAGCTAATTTGGATGGGGGCAGGAAGCTCAAGAGGATCTCAATGGCTCCCCCTCTCCTGACCAAGTGATTGCTGGAGATGCCAACCAACAGACCCCTGAAATATAAGCCACTGTGACAAACGTGACTGTGCCCACTTCCAGTCTTTCTATATACCCCATTCCCTTGGGCACATGGCCCAAGCTTGAGTAATCAGAATCCTTCCCTGGGGTATTTCAGTTTGGAGTTGGAGGGAAAAGGGCTTTTCTTTTAGTCAAAGAACTAGGAAAGAGGCTCCTTAATGAAGGTGGTGGGCTGCTACCCTTCCTGCCATTTGGAGAAGGTTTATCTGTGGTAAGAAAAAAATGAAGACAATACACAGGAACATAGTCACAAGATGAAATGGAAGCATCAAGACAGAGAAGGTGGAAGGGAAGGAAAGAAGCGATAAAAGGGAAAATACAGAAAATACAGAGAAATACAGAGAGTAAAGAGAGGGAAAGAGACCTGATGACCCTTCTTGTATTCCTAGATCCATTGATGCCTGTAGCCAGCCCCATCCCTGGAATTTCCAGATATGAGAACCAATGCATTCCATTCTTTGCTTTTAGTTAGTTTGACGTTGTTCTTGTCACTTGCAATCTTAGAGCCATACGTTCTCAAAGAAACAAATAATTTTTCCTAGACTGTAAGAACTATCAGCAGGCTAAGTGTGTTAGTCAGTTTCTAGCTCTGTGACAACATACCTGAGCAAATCAATGTAAAGGAGGAAAGATTTATTTTGGTTCATGATTTCAGAGGTTCAGTCCATAGTTGGTTGGCTCAATTTCTTTTAGACCTGTGGCAAGACAGAAACATCATGGCAAAAGGGGCTGGTGGAGGAAAGCTGCTCACCTCATGGTGGCCAGGAAGCACAGGGGGGGAAAGAGCCAGAGACAAGATATACCCTTCAAAGACACATATTCATTTGCCCACTTCCTCCAACCAAGCCCCACTTTCTCGTTTCCCCCACTTCCCAAAAATGTCATCAAATTATGTATCTATCAGTGTATTGAAAATTAATTAGGTCAGAGCCCTCATGATTCAATCACTTCCCAAATGCTTATCATTTGTCAACCAAGTCTCCTACAAATGAGCCTTTAGGGGACATTTTAGCTATAAGCCATAACACTAAGGAAACAGTACTCATGACTAAACTGAGGTAGCTGACTAGTGGGTAAGTTGGTATATAAATGCCATTGGGACGGAAGCAGGTTGTTGACTTCAAAACTATGTAACTATCTAGGCACCATGGCACATGCCTGTAATCCCAGCAATTTGGGAGGCTGAGGGAGGAGAATCACAAGTTTGAGGCCAGAGGCAGCCAATGCAACTTAGTGAGACCCTGTATCAAAAATATAAAATAAAAAAATGTGAGGGTTGGTGGCCCAGCTCAGTGATGAAGCACTTGCCTAGCATGTGTAAAGCACTAGGTTTAACCTTTAGTACTTAAAGCAAACAAACAAACAAACAAACAAACATTATATAACTACACATCAGTTTTAGGGAAAGACTCTAGGGGGTGTCTAAAGGCTCTGGCCTAAACTCAACATTCTGATCAATTTCTTAAATCAAGGCTTATCGGGCTTGCTTATTAAAATAAGAGAAAATCCAAAGTTAGATTATAAGGGTAAGTCCTTCTATGACAATACAGATTTCATAAAAGGTTGACAGCTACAGAAATGGATCCAATTATGCCAGATTAAATTCAATGGATAACTATGTCAAATATGATTTCAAAGCCTGGCCTGGTGGTGCATGTGTGTAATCCCAGCACTTGGGAGGTTGAAGTGGGAGGACTGCCAGGTCAAGGCCAGCCTAGGCTACATAGTGAAACCCTTTCCACCTCTGACCCCAATCTTATGTTCAAGGAATAGTTACACCACTATAGTTTCATGTATTAGTCAGTTTCATATTACTATAACAAAATACACGAGGAAATTAACCAATAAAGAGAAAAGGGTTATTTTGGCTCATGGTTCTGGAAATTTAGTCCAACTAAGATTGAGTGGCTCCAAAGTTTTAGGAGTCTTGCAAGGGTGGCACATCGATCATGTGGTAGAGCAAACTACTTACAACTTGAGGTAGGAAGAAGAGATTAAGAGATTAGGGTCCCACAACCCCTTTGAGGGTATGTCTCCAATAACCTAAGGACCTCCCATAAGACACTGTCTCCTAAAGGGCCACAGCATCTTCCAACAGCACTACCCTGCCAACCAATTCTTTAACACATGGATCTTTGGGGGACACTGTCCATATTCAAACCATGGAAGTTAAGGAGGACAGCAGGCCTTCCCAGCAAATAGCAACCATTTAAATTGGTTGCAAACTTAGTGCAATTCCAGAGAACGACACAGATATAAAATAGCAAGCACAAGACCTGGCAAGCTTCACACATGCACAGTGTCCAGGACAGGAAGCAAATTATTCTGAAATGTTTGACCCTATCAGAGCACATATGGAATACAAAGTACAAGAACATGAAACAGTACTCTGTAAGAAATGGCCGAAAAAATGGGGCATGGCATTTTAGCCATGCTCTGATCTAAGTTACTCCAGATTGTATAAATTAATAGCTTTCAGTCTGTGCCTGGCCGAGTGACTCCATGTTACAAGACAGCAGTCTGCTCCATTTTGAGTATAAATGTTGATTCAGGATGACTCTACATCTTGCTTGTACATGTAAACAACCATCTGTCCAGCATAAACCATAAGGCACAGACTGATAATAACCTATTCATGTGAATAAAATACACCACCTATGAACTTAATGAATCAAGTGAGGAACATATGGATACATGGGTGGATCAAAAATATATCTTACCGATTACCCCAGACCAATGAATGATACAACCTCCTCATTGGGGCCATATAAAAGGAAGGACACCTCACATTGGGACATGGTGGCATCCACTGACCTGTCATCACACCATCCCATGCATGCAATCTCATCTTGGATCTTGACAGGCAACAAACTCCCAACTCTGTCCTGAGGCCTCAGCTCAGCTCGATCCCCCTGCTTGACTCAGCCCACTGGAATTGCTCTGTTTGAGCTGGCCCTGCACCCCACCTTGAACCAGCAGGGAGGTTCCTCAGCACCTTGCTTGAGACCAACTCTGCACCTCCAACAGCTCTGTGACCAGGTTTGTTAATGTCTTATCTGACCACCCGCAGTGACTCTTTACTTCTGTATCAGTTTCCTGCTCTTGCCTTCAGTAAGCACTCTTTGAACCCTGTAACCTCTAACATCTAACACCCACATATAGATAGATAGATGACAGATAGATAGATATAGATATAGATATAGCTAGATATAATTGTATGAGGTATAATAAGTAATCTGAGAATATTAGTAATTAAGATTGGAATACAAAGAACCTATGATGGCCAATGGCCATTGACCGTCAGGTGAAATCATGAACGCTTGGTATATTAATGCCAACAAAACTGACAAAGCTTGTGAACTTGTTATTTCAAATCATTCTGACATTGTGGAAAGACCCAAGTGTGTTCATCTGTTTCTGACAGCATGCTCATGTCAGAAGCCATGCCAGCTATTTATCCAGACACCTCAAGGAGTGACACATGGTCAAGGAGAAACCTTATTTTGTTTGATTCCAAAGGCCAGAACCTGAACAATGTGTAGAAGTTCCATGAGAGGCAGACTTTGGCAGCAAAAAAGAAAAATGCGGTCAGCCCTGGCTCAAGGTTCTTTCCTGGCCCTGCCCTCTCTGCCAAGGCAGGTGAATGCTGCAATCATGCTGGCTCTGGGGGCATCCCACTGGTCACAGCAAGGGAGTCCTCAGTAACAGGATAGGGCGGTGATGTGGTCGTTACTAACAGATGTGTGGCACGGAGGACTTGGACTGGTGCTGGGACAGGTGGAGACAGGGAAGCATGCTCATAGAAAAGGGAACAGCTTTTGGTCACCTTCTCTTTGTGTCTCACTATCTTGACTTAAAGATCAAATATTTCTAGAATCCAGATCTTTGTTGGGGCCTGGGAATCTTCAGGGAGTTTCCAAGTCACTCTAACACACTGCTAGGTATGAAGACCACCACAAACAGTTCCAGGGAAGTTCACTTTAATAATTTGTATGTGGGCTCCATAGGTCAGCAGTCCCCTCTGCCCTGCCTCTCCATAAATTCAGAGCTCATGTCTGCAGTTGGCATCCCCTTTCCTCTGCCCTTTTGCCTGCTGTCATTCTGCTGTTCACCTCTGCACCACAGACGCATTTACTTTCTACCACGCATGCCCTGCTTTCCCCTCCCAATCATCTCTACCCAGTGCCCAGGTCACCTGCTTACCCCCAGGGCACTGAGCATCCTTTCCCTCTGCTGCCACCACCTGGAGCTCCATGCCTTCTTCTGTAAGCCATCCTTCGTGGCTCACCTTTCTGGCCCAGAAAGACACTTTCTCTATTTTGCATCCAGCTCTCTTAGAGCAGGAGAGAGAGGTCTTACAAGGCTGGTGGGGTTTAAAGGATACATTTTTTTTTCAACAAATAATGATTTAGTGCCTGCTATATCCAAGCACCATTCTGGGCACTGGAGATAAAATGGCAAATAAGAAGGACAAAGTCCTTGTTCTCATAAAAGCTTGTATTGTAGCTGGAGGAGGTAGATGATAAACAAGATAATTTCAGAGAGTACGTAAGGACTATGAAGAAAATAAATCAGGAAAAGGTGATGGGAAATATAAAGTGGTGGTCAGAGAAGCCTCTTTAAAGAGGTGACTTAGACAAGGACTTAAAAGATAAAGAGTCAGTCCTACAAAGTTCTGGGGACAAGCATTGTAGGCTTGGAAAAGAGCAAGTACAAGGACTCTGGTGGGAGGGAGAGAGGCTGGAGGAGGCTGGAGGGTGCAGGGAGCAGGGGAAAAGAAGAGTGGGAAGGAGCAGAAACAGAGGCACCTGGAATCACTGTGCAGCTCCACATCCTGCTTCTGAGTCTGCCCACCTTCCCACACCGATATCCCACACAGGATGACTGCTTCTGGGAACCCTTCTCTGCTCTTCCTGGTCCAGGAAACGCATTTGCAAATATCTAAACCCACTGAATGGAGAACTCATGGGTCTCCTGGGCCTCAAGTAAATCAGTAGACGAGGATCAGGCCCCTGTTTAAGTTTCCCTGAACTTTCCACAGAAAAACTTTGAATATTCTGTGAAAGTTATGAGCCTCGTGTATGTGGAGCTCACAAAAGATTGCTGGCGCCGTCACCTTGCTTCTTGTTCTGTCCTATCTGAGCCTCAGCTCCAGCCCAGCCAAAACATTCCACAAAAATGGGACATTTACAATGAGCAAGAACTGCCCAGCATCACAAACAGCTTTTAAAGTGACATAGTGAGCTCTTTGACACTGTAAGTGCTCCAAGATAGTGTGTTTGGTATAATAAGACACAACTGTACAGTGATGGAAAAAAAAGGAATGAGAGGGAGAAAGGGAGGGAGGGACGGGGTAGGGAGAGAGGAAGAGGGAGAAGGAAGGAGGAAGAAGGAGAGGGACGGGGGGGGGAGAGAGAGAGAGATAGAGAGAGAGAGAGAGAGAGAGAGAGGGAGACTGACTTTAGCCAAGTGCTACCATTCAGCTGCCTGCAGCTGTAGCCCTGTGGCATCCCATCCCGTCAGATCTCCGAAGCTAAGCAGGGTCGGGCCTGGTTAGTACCTGGATGGGAGACCGCCTGGGAACACCAGAAGCTGTAGGCTTGGGAGAAGGACCTGGCAACCACCTCCCAAAAATCAATCTGCCATTGAAAACCCTATGAACAGCAGAGAAGCACTGACAATAGTGTTTCACCTGTTGTACAGAGGGTCGCTATGAGTCGGATACCGACTCGACGGCACCTAACAACAACAACAACCATTCAGCTACATCCCCAGCAAGAAATACTTTAAATCAGGGGTTCCCAACCTCCAGGGCCAAAGACTGGTCTGTGGCCTGGTTGGAACCCGGCCACACAGCAGGAACTGCAGAAGGTGATCAATAGTGGGTGTCTTCCATATTTGTAGTCACTCCCCACTGCTCAAGTTATTGCCTGATCACCACTTCCTGTCAGATCAGTGGTGGCTTTAGGTTGTATCCCATGAAACTGGTTCCCGGGGGCCAAGAAGGCTGGGGGCCACTTCTTTAAAGGACTCTAGCAGTTGCCACTCCACTCTCTGCATGTCTGAGCCTTAGCGAGCACAAGATGTCACCCTCAGTTCCTTCACTCCGACATGGGGTGAGGACTCTGTATTTGTCAGTGTTTAAGGAGGAGAAAATCATTATCTGCTACTTAATAGAAGAAACATGGATCTCTTCCAATGGTAGAGGGAAAATAGAAGTGCTGGAATTATTCAGAGCACCAATTTGTTTCTATTCCTTGCTAACAGAACTATGTGGAGGGGTGCATAAATCAGGCCAGACTGAAGCTGGTGTCTGTCATATTTGATGTACAAAATCAAAGGATCTTGAAGGAATAATTTTGATTTATGTGATTTCATTTTCCATAGCACCTCTTGAATCTAAGCCTCAAGTAAGACAGGACTTCACTTTCATTTTCATTGTGAATCTCTATTTTGGTGGCCTTTTCTTTTTCTATTTCTCTTTCCATACCTTCTTCTGACACCTTCCCACACCAACTCTCTCCTTTTCTTGCTGTTTTTCACTTCTTCCTTCATTCCTTTCTTTCTTTGCCACTTCCTTTTTTACTAAGGGAGGAGGAAAAACAGAACAGGCCACCTACATGCACTTGCATAAACACATAGACACACACACTTGAATACACACACACTTGCATAAACACATACCTGCATACACACATGCTTGTGTACATACTGTCCAACACTCCTTCCTGTACCCATTCATTTTGAGGGATTGTCAGTTCAAATGCTACTGAGTTGCCCCATGTAGAAGGCCTTTCCCTGAATTAGAGAGTATGAAATATTGTGTTTTTACATGATCAGCATTAAAATATGTGACAGAGAAACCATCATTTTCCCAAATCTATTTTCACCTTCATCATTTTGAAAACCAAATCCCTCCCTCAAGTTTTAGCTGGGCATGTGGCTACCCAACTCAAGGCTGCATGTCCCAGCTTCCCTTGCAGCTAGGTGTGGACATATGACTACATTTCTGACCAAGGGAGTGTGTTTAGAGGGGCTGAGTGCAATTGCTGGGCCACATCACTAAAATAAAACCACTTGTCTTCTCTTTCTATCCCTCCCCTCTCCACTGTGCATGACTAGAACTCAGATATGGTGGGAGTGAGGTGGCTGTAACCATCCTAGGACAGTGCTGCCCAATAAAAAGAACCTGGAGCCAGATGAAATTGATTGTGTTAACAGACATCTAATAGAAATAAGTGAAAAACAGGCAAAATTAATTTTAACAATATTTTATTTAACCTAATATATACAATGATGGTTTCAACATGGAATCAATATAATAATTATTAATAATAATTTTAATATAATAATAATTATTATTATTATTTGCAGTAGTAGGGGGTTGAACCCAGGACTTCATGCATGCTTTGCAAGCACTCTACCACTGAGGAGCACTCAAGCCCATTTTTAAACAGGGTTTCGCCAACTTTCACAGGCTGCTTCTGGCCTCAAAGTTGCAATCTTCTGCCTCTGCCTCCTGAATCACTGGGGTTATAGGCAGGTACCACCACACTCAGCCCAATATAGAACTTATTAGTAAGAAGTGTATTCTGTTTTCATACTAATTCTTCAACATTACTTACAGCACATCTTGATTCAAACTAGCCACATTCCAAGGATATAATGGCCACATTTGACATTGTCTAGTGGTTGGCTACCTATGGAACAGCAGAGTACTAAAAGATAGTAGAGCAACAAGATAAAAGGAACTTGAGTTTCTGGTACCTTTGTGGAGCAAAGTGTCCCATCACATTAGACCTCCCATTTACTTCTTGGTTTTTACTATCAATTTGAACTAGGATATTTATTTATAAGAATAAATGAATAAATACTAAGTAAATACATAATAAAAAAGGTGAATGATGCAAGAAAAGAGGTAGGAGCAACAAATACATTACAGTATCAGCAGTACTTACTTTTTTTAAAAAAAAAATAAGAAATAGTTCATTTAAAAAATTTTTACCTAGGTTCAATTTCTCAGATCCTATATATGTTTTGTTGAAACAATTTTACAAGCATGGTCATAAAATATCTGCATGTAAAAATAAAACAATAATCACATCAAGTTCTTCTCCCTATCCAATTTATTTCTGTTCCCCCACAAACAAAATGAATTTGCTAAAGAGTGACAAGGTTCTTCAAGTTTCTGAATGAATCCCCTGTTTTATGGGAAAATGCAATACTGAAGCCCATAAACAAAAAGAAAAGAGCAAATATAAGTAAGATCCATCACTTTATCACTTGGTGTCCTGTGATACGCCAGTTATTATCTTAATTTCTTAATTCTGTTTTTTTTTTTTTTTTCACAGAAGACTCACCATCCAGAAGGCTGAGGCTAGCTGAGTGGATGCATTCTACTCTTAATGCAGTGTGAGTCAGCATGGAAGACTGATTAAGAGCACAGAGGGATATTAGCTGCAAGACCATGGGTAAGGTACTAGACTTTTCTGAGACTTATTCTTCTCATTTGTAAAATAATAATAATAATAACCCAAAGTACTCAAAGTACCATAAGGAATAAGAGAGCTGAGTAGGAAAAACTCAACAGTGTCTTATCCAGTGTTTGGTGCTGAGCATTTTTCTATTTCCAAAATAATCACATCATAACACACATACACACACACATGGTATGATCAAAAAATACGGTGAATATCTAAATTAAAACATGTATTACTCATGAGAAGACTTCTAGAACTGCTTCAGAAAGCAGCAAGAACGATGAGGTAAGTGCACTCAAAGCCAGAGGGAGTATTTTGAAGGGGATTAATGGCAACATGTCTTTTACTACAATATTTTTTCCTTAAACATTCCATATATATATATATATATATATATACATACATATATTTGTTGTTGTTATTAGGTGCCATCAAGTCGGTGTCTGACTCAGCAACCCTATGTACAACAGGCAAAATAGTATTGTTAGTGCTTCTCTGCTACTCATAGGGTTTTCAATGGCTGATTGTTTTTTGGGAGTGGGTTGCCGGGTCCTTTTCCCAAGCCTACAACACCTGGTGTTCCCAGGTGATCTCCCATCCAAGGACTAAACAGGCCCAACCCTGCTTAGCTTCTGAGATCTGATGGGATCAGATGCCACAGTGGTATGGCTACAGGCTAAATTGACTGTAGCAGAGGTTGAAAACTCCGACCTGGAATGTATTGTTTAGCTTGGCAGTGCAGTTTGTTTTTGTTCTTGTTTCTTAATTAGTTGCCAACATTTAGAACTTGGGGTCTTTAGAGTTTCCTTTAAACTGGAGCCACACTATATATATGTCACCTACTGCGTGACAATTTCTTTTGACTTGGATTATTTCCAATTCTCACAGCACTGCTGGGAAACACAGCAAAACAAAACAACATGCCTTCATTGTATGGATGGAGATATTGTGGCTCAGAGAAGTGAAGTGGCTTGCCTGAGGTCACACAGTGAATATGAGACCAAGCATGAATAGAAATTGACTCATCCAACATTGCATCCTATGCTTTTCCACCAGGCTGAGGTGCCTCCTCCTACAGGCAGGATGCATCTCAGAGTGGCACAAAGAATAGAAGGCAAAGCTGCTTTGGAGGTCTCCAAACCTCCCAGTTTAGAATAAATCCCCCAATTATGCTTGAAGTTGGATCAGCTTTTGAAATCTCAATCGCACTTTCTTTTCCCATGAAGTTCCTTGAAATTTCCCTTTAAAGAGCATCTAGGAAAAGCCACTCTCATTAGCCAAGGTCTGACTTTATTTTCCTAATAAACAGACCTTTGGTCAGACAACAAGAGTCCCTTTTATTTTCAATCAATTCTTGAACATTTCAGCTGATTTTCTTCTTTTGCCTTGAAATTGTGATCTGGGAAAGGCCGGTCCTGCAAATTGTCCTTCTATAAGGGAAGCCCCTTGAGGATCCTCAACTTGTTATTTTTAATCACTGTAATCTCCTTTCAAAGGGGGCCCTGGTAAGAAACAGAGCAGGCCTTTCAGGGCCTTCTAAAGCACAATTATTGCTTTGGTGGTGGTGGTGGGGAATAAGAGAAGAGAGAGGGAGGGAGGGTAGACAGAAGTGGTGAGAGAGAAAAGGAAGTCATATAGTGCTAACAACTTGGGAAAGGCTGAATAACAATCTCAACTGGACCCAGGATGTGGGGAAGAAATCCTATGATTCATTTAAAAAAAAAAGTGACCATATTATTTCAGTCTAGAATATGCAAAGTCTATCCTCAAATGGAGGGCACAGTTAGCTGAATCTATTTGGGGATGAACTAGAACACAGAAGAGAAAGATTTGAGGCAGGAAAAGAAGTCATTGATTCCAAGGATTGTGAAGAATCCTAATTTAGGAAAAAACTAAAAAGCAAATAGAACACTAGGGAAATGTTAACATGTACAACCCTAAGTCAATGAACCCTGCAGAATGCATTAGATTTACTTCTATCATAATTATTAAGAAAGTATAAGCCAATAGAAAATGTCACAAACTAGGCCAGTGCCCTTTCCTAATTCTGAGTGGAAGAATCTGGTTTGTTAATTTCAGAATATTTATTCAGGAGACCTTTGCATAGTTCCTGCAAGATCTTTCTTTCAAGATCTCTTAGCCATAAGAAAGAAGAAAAGTTGACTGCCCTACCTATAGCCTGAGTGGGTGTCAATGTCCAAAAGCCTAAAGGTTTAAGCTGAAGAGTCCAGGATCCTCCCCTCCAGTCCCAATTCCTGCCTGCTGGGCATAGACTTTTAGGTAATTTTGGAACTTCTCTGGTCATGTGATTTTGGAATGTGCCTCTCTCTTAGTGCTGGCTCAGCCAAACAGGAGGATTAGTGTGGGAAGAGACAGGACACTTGGCCAGAGCCCCAAACTAGCCTAAATCACAAAAATCTTCCTGGGCTTAAATCAGGAGCACTCTTGGACAAGGCTCCTAGTATGGAGAAATCATCATTCATTCATTCATTAAATTAATCCACAAGGACCCTGCTAATAACAGCTATTCACGGTATATTGGACTGGAGAAACGCTAGGGAAATGTTTTTTCATTTTATTATTTATTTATTCATTCATTTATTTTTGTGGTACTTGGGGGCTGAACTCAGGGCCTCAGGAATACTTTGCAAATGCTCTACCACTGAGCTGTACCTCAAGCCCATTTAATTTAATTTAATTTTTATTTATTTATTTATTTATTTTGAGTCAGGGGCTTGCTAAATTATGCAGGCTGTCTCTGGTCTCAAACTTGCGGTCCTCCTGCCTTTGCCTCTGGAATCCTTGGTATTATGGGTGCATGCAGTGTCAGGCTAAGGAAACCTACTTTTAAACACGTGCACCTGTGTCCCCACCCCCTCCACTGAAAAAAAAAAATCTGACCAGGTACATCCCTTCATTATAAAACCAATAAAGGTCTCACACCCAAACCAAACTATTGTGTACTGGGGATTTGCTGTCCCTCAGGCACACTCACCTCTGTAATCACCAGAGGTTAGGCAAACAGCTCTTTTTACAGCTGGGAAATAGTCTTAGAAATTAAATGACTTGCACAAGGTCACACAGCTACTAAGCCCAAGTCCTTTTGGGCCCAGACCCCCTCTTTCCCTGCCTAGTGGAAATAGGTCTGTTTCCCCACTGAACGCAGGCAGGCTCTGGGTTTGGGAAAGGATCAAAGAGTGCAATGAGGTCATGACCAAGTAGCTGTTCTCCTGGCTCAGCCTTCCACGCACATTGGCTTGACTCTCTCCAGCCAACGCACCAACTTGCACGCTCCCTCCCCGGCTGGGCCCCGGGTTCTCAGCACAACATCTTTCTTCACTGAGTCCCAAGGATTCACCGACAGGCTCGCCAGGAGATGGCAGATCCTGGCCAAGTGCTGAGGACGCTAACGTGTCCAGAGGCGCTCGCAGCAGGCCCGGGCAGGTCGGGTTGGAGAGTCAGGTACCCCAAACCCGGGAAAGCAGAAGAAGCCTTCCGAGAAGGGTGGCCCCTAGTGCTGGTTTTGCGCGTGGCTTGGGCGCCCGCTGACACTAGCCAAACTTTCTCCCGCGTAGCTCCCACAGCTTCCTCTAGAGACTCTCTAGGGAACCCGGAAGGCAGGACTGGGAGGCGACTGCTGGGAGCCCATTTGCCCCAGTAAATGTTCCAATTCCTTGTTTAGTACACAGCTAACTTAAGAACGGGCAAGGGGTGCGGGACTTGTGTCCTGGCGGGACCCCAAGTGAAATCAGAAAGGTTTTCTTCTGTGCCCGCTGACCTGTGTCCCACCCCAAGAACCACGGCTGTTGCTCAGAGGAGGAAATGTCTGGGGAGACGACCTGGCTAAGGAGCCAGGCAGTGGGCCACGGAGATGGCGTCGGGGGTCTTCAGGTCAGTGTTGGTTGAGCCGCCTGTCCTGCCCAGGAGGCGCCCACCTGCCTGGACACCCACTCCCTGCGCTCCCCAAGCCCGGCTCTCGGCTGAGCACTGTAGGCACGACATGCTCGAGGCGCGGAGCCTCTGGGCTGCTGAAACCAAGGTCCCATGTCTCCAGAGAGCAGGCCCTGGGAATCGGGGGACCCCTTGCTGTCTTCATCAGATTTTCTCTCCCATTGGGGGTCTACCTAAGCTTCTTCGGGGACTCCGTTCCCACGTCCTGGAAATCCAAGGTCCTCTCCCTCACCTGGGACCATGAGAGAATAATTTGGAGATCCTTGCAGGGAGCCTTCCAAAGACCTTCAGGCTCTTCTGCCCCTCCTCCCTGCGCCCCGATGGGGTTAGGCAGAAGCCAAAGTCCCTACCCCTAAAGGACCTATCCAGGCAACCCGGAGTGACCATCCCGCTCAGGGCCAGTCAGCCAGATGGTCTCTCGCACTCAGGGGTGGAAATGGGGAAAGCTGCCTTGCCTGGGACCCACCTGAGACAAGCCGGGGTCCCATTCTCTCCAGAGACCGATCTGAAGAAAGGTTGGTCTACTTCCCTCCTGTCCACGGCCAGGGAGCGGGGTTCCCTCCCAGTCAGGCAGGTGACGCGTGGCTCCGCTAAAGCCCCCACCTAGGACCTGGCGTCGGAGATTCCCGCAGCCTCACCTGGCTGCGACCCCCACGACGGCCCAGGAAATTGGCTAGAGATCCGCACAGAACTGGGGGCTAAAAGGGTTAGGAGAGCGAGTACAGAAGGGGCCTTGCGGGGCTGCGCACGGTGCGCGCCCTCCTCCCGCACCGCGGTGGGCGCCCTCCGGGGGCCAGGTCCTGTGCCCCGAAAACCCCACACTGGGCCACTTACCGCGATAGCTGCTTCCCGGCTTGTAGAAGTCGGGGTCGCCTTCCACCCGAAGGCTGAACTCTGTGTAGCCCTCGCGCCGCGTGCCCTGGGCGCGCAAGATGCGGCTGCAGTAGCCCTCCGACTTGGCCACTTTGTCCAGAGTCTCGTCGGAGAAGGCCAGCGCCGCGGCCAGGGGCAGCGCCAGGGCCAACGCCAGACTCCGGCTTAGCCTCGGGGGCGCGGGGTACAGTCTCATCCTCGCGGGCCCCCAACTTTGTGCTGCTGTCGCTGACCCTCGCCAAGGGACTCGCGCTAAAACGGTCCCAGTGGATACAAGACCTGGAGGAGCCCGGGCGGTGAGAAGGAGCCCAGAGCGGCGCTGGCGACTTGGAAACCGTGCCCGCCTCGGTTTGGCAGCTGCGGAGCTGCGCTGAGCTGAGCTGCGCTGAGCTGAGCACAGCGAGCCGAGCAGCGCGAGGAGGGGAGGGCGGCGGGGAAGGAGCAGGAGGAGGGAGGGCTGGTTTCGCCCAGATCCCCGAGCGCAGCGCTGTTTGGTTTCCAAGCTGGCGATTAGCGGGCGCGGCGGTGTTTGTTTTGCGACGCCAGATTCCCAGGGTTTGGCAGGGGAATCTTAGGGATACAGGGACACTGTGGGCTCTGTCCGACCACCACGGAGGCTGCTTCCCTCCCACCCCCCAGCTACACCCTGGATCCTATGGATCACGATGCTCCAAGGAGGGAAAGCCTGCGAAACTAACTTTTGCACACCTACTCTGCGCCTGGCTACTCTGCGCTGTTTATTGGTGGCATCAGCTCTCATCACACACAAGCAACATTACACTACTTTCATTTAGTTTAAAGACAGCAGACAGTATCCGGTGGGTTTAGAGGCCCTGACTCGCTGGCTCCATTGCTCTTCCCATGGACGCACTGGAACAGGTCAAATTAAAGGATGAAAAAGGAGCCTAAGGACTTATGCCCTGGGCCCAGCAGACACAGCGCCTAGGGTCACAATAAGTTTGGAACAAAGTGTTTTTTATAAAAGCAGAAGGAAAAAAAGTTTGTTGCTGTTAGGTGCCATCAAGTCGGTGTCCAACTCATAGCGACCCTATGTACAACAGGCGGGTAAGCACTATAGTCAGTGCCTTTCTGCTATTCATAGTATTTTCAATGGCTGATTCATTTTTGGGAGTGGGTTACCAGGTCCTTCTGCCAAGCCTACAGCACCTGGTGTTCCCAGGTGGTCTCCCATCCAAGTACTAACCAGGCCCAACCCTGCTTAGTTTCCGAGATCTGATGGGATCAGACACCAGAGTGCTATATAATATATTCATCTTTTTGCCCACACAACCCTACACTATGATGTTTAGTATTATTTTCTGAAGGAAGCAGCCAGCCCGCAAAGACACTGCTAATTGGGCACCTTCTTCCAGTGCTCACCTTCATCACCATGAAGGTCCTCATATACCCCTGAAAAGGAATTCTGAATGGGTCAATGAAGAGCCTGTGTTTTCCTGGCTTAGATTTGAGTTCAGGTTCTCAGTTCCCAGGGACAGATTTTGGGAGAGGTGATGAGCCTGGGGGCTCCCTGGGCAGAGTCCCAGGTACCAACACCAAGTTGGGGGATGGGGGGAAGACCCCAAGTGGGAACCTTTCCCAGTCTCTTTCAGGAGAGAAAACTGAATTGAGCCTCAGTCCTGCCACTCACCCATTGTGAAACTTTGGCAAGATGTCACCTCTCCAAGCTTGTTTCTTGCTCTGAGAGCAAAGTTGGCAGGAGTAGGTCTAGAGGTGGATGCTACTATCTACCCAACCTGGGGTGTTACACTAGAATTCAATGACATGCCTCCTAGAAAACAATTGACTTGGTCTCCACTGTACTTTGGCCTTAGGGAAACCTTTAGCCTTTCACCTCCCATCAGCGCTGGCAAGCAACCTGCCCACGCCTGTCTTCAGACACTTTAGTTTCCTCCTCCTTCTTCCCCAGGACCTTCAACACACCTCAAGTGCTTCCATTTAACAAGAACCCCCTTCCCTTTCCAGGTCAAGGTTTTTTGCTTTCATATCACTACATACAGCCTGAGGGAGCCATCCCATGGAAGTCTCCATTCTTCCTGCCTGCCCACTGACTCCTTAGTCCTTCTGCCATGACTCCTACTGCCACAGTTAATTGGACCCCTTCTTCCAGGGATCATCTCAGAGTAAGCTTTTGTGGAAGCCAATTATACTCTTCTCAGCCCTGAGGGAAAGCCTGAGAACCCTCAGCAGCACGTAATCCAGCTGACCAGCTCTCCTTTATGGAGGTAGCACTCAGATCCATGCTGCATTCCCAGTATGTTATCTTCACTTTCACTCACCTGGCTCAGAGCACATGTCTGACTCCACGTTGCATGGTGCCATTCATCTCACAGTTGCCTGTAGATTTAGAGCTGGGCTCTATGCTGAGTGGTGGGCACAAGAGAGAGAAAAACCCATTCATTCATTCATTCATGTTGACAGCTGTCCATGCGCTCAGCCCTGGGATATAAGACCAATAATGTTATTTGCCTTTGTGGTTTTTATTTTGGCAAAGGCAAATATTAATTACGTAATTATATGAATTTTTCAAATTATAATTGTGATATGCTGCAAACTAAAACAAGTGGTTCAAGAGAGGATACTTGGTGTTATCACAAAGGGGAAGGAAATTACATAGATGAATAAAATGTCACCCTTGTTTTCATACTGCTTATTGTATGTCTGATTGTGCAAATATGTGCTCTTGAATATCTTCTTACATCAACATGTTCAAATTTAAATTGGAGGTGAATAGGCATGGAACAGGCAGAAATACAATATTTAATCTTTTATTGGACATTGACAGGAAAACCATGTGAGGTAGGTGGATTCATTCTGCCACTACCACCACCCCCTCCTCCTTACCCCTCTATTCCCGATTGTTGTTGTTGTTGTTGTTGTTAGGTGCCATGGAGTCAGTGTCCCACTTAAAGTGACATATGTACAACAGGCAAAACAGTATTGTTAGTGTTTCTCTGCTATTCATAGGGTTTTCAATGGTTGATTGTTTTTTGGGAGTGGGTTGCCAGGTCCTTCTCCCAAGCCTACAGCACCTGGTGTTCCCAGGTGGTCTTCTATCCAAGGACTAACCAGGCCCAATCCTTAGCTTCTGAGATATGACGGGATCGGACACCACGGTGGTGTCACTGCAGGCTTTTCCAGATTAGGAAATTATAAAAGTACCTGTCTGGGTAATGTGACATGGTAGTGAGGGAAAGATCCAGGATTTAAGACCGTCCTTGCCAACACCATTAGTGTATTTGCCATTATCCAGTGTTGGCCACATCATCTGGTCTGTGACAGTGGGCTCCAATCAGCCAATCAAGCTCCAATCCCACTATAAGAACTAAATTTTCTTAACACATCTCGGCTGGCTGTCACTTCCGACCTCCGCTCTCTCCTCCACATATCCATCACGTCATCAGTCTCACCTTCCAACTACCTCTGGTAGAATCTGTCTGCTTCTCACCCCCTCCTCTGCCACGTACCTAGGCCAAGTTATCATCCTCTCTCAGCTTCCTAATTGGTCTATTCCTCCAATCTGTCCTTCACACTGAAGCTCACGTGATATTTTTTAAAATGCAGATTTGCATGTCAATCTGGAGGTTAAAATCCTTTATAGTTGACTTTCAGAATAAAGACTGAATCTTTAAGGTTGCCTCCAAAGCCCTGCCTGTTTGGTCTGCCTCTCAGTTCGGGCACCTCTTCTGTTTCTTGGTCTCTAGCCACTTTTGCTTTCCAGTTTGGAGAACTTCCTGCCTGAGTTGTTCTCTCTGCCTGGGATCCTGCAATGTGCGGTAATCTCTCCCGCCCACTGCCCCTTGCTGGCTGACACCTATGCATCCTTCAGATCTCAGTGCAAAGGCACTTCCTCAGAGAAGCCCTTCCTGTTTTCCTAGAATAGACCCTTCCCTTAACGCTCTCCAGGAACTCGGCACATTTTCTTTTAATAGTCTCAAGATTTATACTGATATATTCATATTGTATGTTTGATTTTTAGATTTCATATTTGTTCAATGTCTGTCTCTGTCACTAAACTATAAGCTCCATAAGGGCAGGAAAGTCTAACAGGCTCACCGTTGTATCTTCCAGGGGCATCACAGTGCCTGGCTCATAGTTGGGACTCTGTAACTACCCATATTCTTTAGCAACCCTGCCCCTCACTCCCTCTGACTCAGCCCAAGTGTTTCAAGGTGGCCATTAAGGCCTTCCACCATCTGGCCTCACTGTATCCATCTGGTCTGAGCTTTTGGTACTGCCCAGCAGGGTTCCTGTGTCCGCTGCTAGAGTGTTGCCTCAACACAGTTGATTAGAGTTTTCTGCTGCCTAGAACCTCCTCTCCTCCTGTCCTCCATGGGTGGAGGTCCTATAGTCTGTCCTCCTCTGTACTTCAATAGAATTCATGAAGGGGAAGAAGTTTATTTGGACTATTGTATTCTACTGGATTATCGGGAACTGTTTCATGTGCCTATGTCTCATCGCCTAGCAAAGAACCCGGTTTATTTTCTGTTTAATTTCCTGTTCATATGTTTTGTTCTGTTGTAAAATACACTGGACTTCAAGAAATCTCTTTGCAGTTTGGTAGCCTAAGGCAGAGCTGATTTTAGTTGCTAGGGTGTTGCTAGGGAAAGTCATTTAGCCAGGGCAGATAATTAACTTTATCAGTGTGTGTGGGTAGGTCGCTGAAGAGAAGAGCTGGGGGCTCCACTTCTCCAAGAAGAAAAAAATTCCCTTGATTGGTAGGAGGCAAGATCAACCACTTGTTTTAATTTCTTTCTTATTTTTCCCCTTTCCTTTCCTTTCCTTTCCTTTTCTTTCCTTCCCCTCCCTCCCTCCCTTCCTTTCCTTTCCTTTCTTCTTTCCTTTATTCCTTCCCTTCCTTCCTTTTCTTCCTTCCCTTCATTCCCTTCCTTCCTTCTTTCTCATCCTCCTCTTCCTGTTCCTCCTCCACCACCAGCTTCCTTTTTTCTTTAGAAGAAAAAGAAAAAAGGATTTTCTAGATTATTGTTCTTCTGCATATGGTCACTGAAGCATGAACATTGTATGTTTGCTTCAAACACAGATTCCAAAACCCCATCCCAGACCCATCAAATTGGCACTTGAACAAACTCATGTAAAGTGTAAGGAACCACCATCGTGGAGCTTGGGATTCACACGTGCAGTGCGCAGGTGCCTGTCTGGCTCTCTTTGTTTCATCTGTGTGAAGCTGAGAGGTCCTGAGAAGCCACAGGATCTGTTTAAACTACTTAGGGGGAAACCTAGGAAGATTAATGCCCATCTTGTCCACACCTCAGGATTTTGAGAAGTGAATAACTGAGATAATAATTTGTAAACTTCAAAGTATTCACCAAAAATCCCCAATTATTGTTGTTTCAATTTTATTTATTTAGAATAAGAATTCGGAAATTATGGATTCCAGAAGTTAAGTCTTTGTTTTTCTAACTCATAGAATTAAATTGGCAGTTTTATAGGAAGGAATTTCTTGAAAAAGAAAGCATTTAGACAATGAGAGAAGTTGTATTTCACTGAGCAATCTGTTGGTAATCAGTCATGATGGTAAGTTAAAAAGCCATTTGCAAGTGAGCAAGCAAGTTTTGAGACTAAGCTATGAATGAATATAAAATGAATATAAAAGTTAAAAAAACTCTAAAAGCAAAGACATTTCTTCTCACCTACTATGTTCCCGGCATTGGCCAAATCAAGTATAAGTACATTATCTTTGGAATTCTGAAGCTGATTGAGCCTATCCCACAATTTTACCCAATGTATGAGCTCTTCTAGCCAACCTATTCAATTCTGCCCTTCCCTCTGTTCTCTGGAGCATTCTTCTACCTATTTCTCATTGCTAGATCAAGATCAGCACTCTAGAATATTATTCAAGAGTCCCTCTTACTTTAAAACTCACAGAATCCGCTTTGTACTTTTTCTTCCTATCTCCATATTCTACAGCCTCCATGTCACACACTTGCAGCCACAGAGGACCTGGCAACTGGCTCTTTAGCTTGCTTCCCATTCTGACCCATGCTATAGACCTGGGAGACTAGGAAGTCTGATGATTTAGTCATTGTTCTGACCTTCTATACACCAATGAACATGGATTACCTCCATATCTACATCCCTCTCCCACTAAATGCCCTTGGCTTTGGAAGTCTTGACCTCCTCACAGCCCTGTCTCATTTACTTCTAGCTCTCTCATTTCTTCACCACCTTGCATTGACCCCTCTATGTCATTGAGGGTTATAACTGATTGATCACTTCTGATTTTCCTAGCCCATCCTGTCAATTCCTTCCCCACCAAGGCTAGATAGATACCTTTTAAATGAGACTCTTCCTTATTTCTCCTCTTTTATTTCTGTGCCTCCTCTCTAACTAATCCCCCACTATAGACCAACCAAGCAAAACAATGGGATTATCTCAGGTTTCTGAGTTCTGCTGCATAAAACCTGATAACCCAGTATAACCATCTATCACAAATTCCTGAGTATCTCTTCTTTTTTGAAAGAAGGTCTTGCTATGTAGCCCAGGGTGGCCTTGAATTATCTCCCAAGATGGCCTTGAACTTGACAACATTATCCTGTCTCAGCATCTTGAGTGCTGGGATTACTGGTGTGTGCCATCACACCTGGCTCCATCTTTAGTTCTTGAAATTATTCCTAATTAGTTTCCTTTCTGATCCCTTCTGGTGTCTTATCTTTTCTTCTATTCCCTACCATCTTTTCAAGCTGTATCATATTTGGTATTCTCACTCTTTGGGAGGAAACCTGTCCTTTTATTTCATCCCCTAATTTGAGGACATTAGGCACTTAATGTCCTCAAATCTCCACATCTCCTATCTTCTAAGGCTTGTGGTCTTGTCCTCACACCCTCCTGCCTCTTATCCTCTCTCCCTCTTGTTTCTACTTCCCTTCCTGTCCACACCCTTGGCCTACAGACGCTGGTAAATCTTCCCCATCCTGGAAGGGGATCTGGAGTAAAGGTCTGAGATGATGTCAGACATGGGACTACACCTCTCGCCAGCCCTGCCTCCCTCTCAGTGGTCTTTCTTGCTATCCCTGCTCCCTCCATTTCCACTCATTTTTCGATGTAGTGTAGTTTGGAATCAGCACATATCACTTTATTAAGACCACTCCAATAGAGGTCACTTAAGACCTCTTAATTGTCATAGCTGGCCTGGGGTTCAGCTCAGTTGGTAGATGCCACACTGCCTCCTCTGTGGCCCTGGGTTCAATCCCCAACCTGCAAAAATTGGAAAAGGATGTGACAGCCCACTCCTGAAATAATCAGCCATCAAAAACCCTATGAGGGTCACTATGAATTGGACATGACAGCACCTAACAACAAAAACAATTGCCATGCTAGTTTGCTGAGTTAAAGTAGGCAAAGGCTGTAAGCAACAGCCCTATCATTGCACAGCAGAATGGAAGTACGCCCCTGGGAGAAGTTAAAGGGCAATGCACAGGGGGAGGCCTTTTGAGGTATAGATCTCTTTCCAACCTGGAGACTCCCTGCAGTCTCCCTGCTTGAGGTTTATGGGTTAGAAAGGACTTTGAGTCCAACTGCAGTAAGACATGCCATTTGGTCAACTCCCAGGAACAAGCCCTTGAAAACCCAGTCATACACAGAACCTGGCACAACCCACGTTCCTGTGTTTCCCTTGTTGTTAATCTAGCAACCTGACTTGCACAGAGCCACCTTTTTGAAGTTTACAGGAACTTCATGGCTTGGACCACATGACTATGGCACACTACTGCCACCTGGTGACAGTGATCAGAATGTGCAGCAGTATTAAGTTAGGACTAGCAGCCAGGTACTCACTCCTAGGTTGACTCTGTGGGCCTATTATAGACTAAATGGTCTGCCCTCTGTGAATAGAGTCATGGAGTTTCCTACTGTGTTTATAACAGTGTGTTTAGATAAAGTAGGTGCTCAGTAAATTTTTGTGAAATTTAAGACTTTCATTCATTCAGCAAACGTGTATTGACTAACTAGGAGGAGATTACAGAAAAATAAGATATAATTCCCACAGTGCAGAGACAAAGCAGACGAAGAATTGTATGTACTAAATACAAGGTGTAATCCAAAAATATGGCAAATGTTTTTAAAAAACAATTAGAGTAAAAGACATTAATTCCCCTCAAAATACTCCCCTTGGCTTTGAACATACTTATCCCATTGTCTTTGCCACTTTGTGTGTGTGTGTGTGTGTGTGTGTGTGTGTGTGTGTGTGTGTGTGTGTGTGTGTGTGTGTCTAAGACAGAGTCTTGCTATGTAGCCCAGGCTGTCCTGGAACTCACTATGCAGATCAGGGTGGCCTCGAACTCGCATTGATCTTCCTGCCTCAGCCTCCTGAGTGCTGGGATTACAGGCAAGCATTACCATGCCCACCTTCATTCTTGCCACTTTTTGAAGCAGCTCTGGAAGTTCTCTTTCATGAGTGTCTTTAGTTGCACTGTCATGGCTGCCGGGGTGTCCTGAGTTGATTCAAAATACTTTCTTTTCATGGTCATTTTGACTCTGAGGAAGAGCCAGAAGCAGCATGGTACCAAATATGGTGACTAAAGTGGATTTGGACAAACCACAATGTTTTTATTTGACAGATACTGTTGTACAAAAAACAGTGTGTGCCATGGAGTATTGTCATGATGGAGGATGAAACTAAAGATGCTCATGAAAGAAGACTTCCAGAACTGCTTCAGAAAGTGGCAAGAAGGATGGGATAAGTGGGTTCAAAGGCAGAGAGAGTATTCTAAGGAGGATTAGTGGCTTTTACTGTAATCATTTTTAAAAATGTAAACATACATTGTATTTTTTTAATCACACCATGTATGTGGTGATCACAATGGTGTCCTAGGGTGAGCCCAAGATGTGGGATTCAAAGTTCTGTAACTTAGAAATTACTTGTGGTCTTGAGGAGCTTCCAGGGCTTTTTGGCTGATGGTTCTCTGCTCATGCATAAAGCTGGAACTGGAGGGAACTGAGTGAGGCAAATGGAGGAGAAATGGACTCATGTCCTTTCATCCTGATATGTTGAACAGACAGAGAAAAGGAAGAAGATGCCAGGCGTGGTGGCACATACCTATAACCCCAGCAACTCAAGAGACAGTGGCAGGAGTTTGAGGCCAGAGGCAGCCTGTACAAGACCCTGACTCAACATAAAAAAGTGAAAAATGAGTTGAGAGTGCAGCTCAGTGGTAGAGCACTTGTAAAGCATGTCTGCGGCCCTAGGTTCAACCCCCTTGTACTGAGAAAAAAAAAAAGCCAGAAAATGGATTTAATGCACAAAGGAACAAATAAGAGTCACTAGAAAGAACAGAGGAGATGCTGCTGCCATCCTCCTATTACCACAATGAAGTGTCCATGTGCTGCAATAAAAAAAAGGCCTTTTTTTGCCTTCCAATTAGCTGTGGCTTGAGTCTTGCATCTCTCCCAGTCTGGAAATATAATTGCTGAGGTGTCAGGTTTACCAATTGGATGTGGCTTTAAATAGACTGTCATCCAACTGTTACTTCAACTATATAGCCCAAATAGCTAGAATCTGGGGGGAGGGAAAGAAAAACTGAGAACATAAGTCAACCTCCGAACTTATTTCTCTTAGAAAACTGGAGCCAACTTTGTAAGCTTGAGCTTTAATAGGGAGTAAGAATAAAACACATTTATTCGTTCAGCAGATAGGGTGACATTGACAATGCCTGGCCCTTTACTGGGTTCCTGAAGGATGGGAGTGTATGCCTTCTGTCTACAAAGGGTTTGCAGTCATCGTGGTGACAATTCATGTCATGCCAGTGATGGGCCAGGCAGTGGTCTAAATGCCTCCCACAGAGGTGCTTATTGCATCCCACGAGCTAGGTGCTTTTCTTCCCCTCATTTTGCAGATCAGTAACCCAAGGCATAGAGAGGTTAGGAGACTTGTGTGCCCAAAGTCGCAATCTATTTGAGGACGAATGCAGATCAACAAGGGGTACTTCTGTGCCAATTAAGGTCCAAGACAAATGGCCTCTGTACCCCTCACAGTGTTCCCAAAGTCTGGAGAAAATCTCACAGGCTAGAGTGACCCAAAAGTTTTAGGGACACATTAGGACTTGGTGGATGGGTAGGATTATGAAAGAAGAGGGGAACAGACATCCTAAGCAGCACAGACCACAGGAGTATCAGGCAGGCGATGGATATGGCACATGCCTATAATAGCAGCAACTTGGGAAGCTGAGGCAGGAGGATCATGGGTTCACAGCCAGAAGTAGCCTGTGCAACTTAATGAGACCCTGATCCAAAAATAAAACAAAAAATAAAAAAATTTATAGAAGGATTCAGATTACAGGAGCTCGGGCCAGGGATGGGGGAGTGAGCCCCTCCCCCACATGCTGCAGTAGAAGGTTTGTGGCTGGGAATCAAAGGGAAGCTGTCGTAATGCGGGCAGAGTTGTCATGAGCCTGCGGTGTTGGGGTTCCTTTCGAGAAGTTTTAAATGTGAAAGGCTCTTCAGTTCTTGGCTTGGTGCATTTTACTGCAGTGGCCCAGGAGCCAGGATTCAGAGTGCATTCACTCATCAGGCTCCATTAACTCATTAAATGTACATTTCACTTTCGTCTCTGTTCCTGCGTTCTCCTTAATAAGGCCTGGCATCGCAGATGCTGACCTTTTAGAAACAGTCTTATGCAGACTGGCAGTCCCCTTCTTTATCCTTCAAAACACAGTTCAGATGACACTTATACAAGGAATTTGCTGACTGTCCCAGGCAGGACTGTCACACCTGTGTGCACTAGACTCCTTGTGCATAACCCTCATAGCATTTTTCACATGAGGGCACCATCTATGTATGCATTCTTTTTTTTTTTTTTTTTTTTTTGGTGGTACTGGGAGTTGAACCCAGGGCCTCGCCCTTGCATGCTCTGCAAGTGCTGGACCACTGAGCTGCACCTTCAGCCCAGTTTTTCACTTTTTGAGACAGGGTCTCGCTAAGTTACGCAGACTGCCACTGGTCTCAAGCTTGAGATCCTCCTGCCTCAGCCTCCCGAGCCTCTGGGATTACAGGTGTGCCCCACCACCTGTAATTCGGCCTATGTATGCATTCTTGTCTCTCAAAGACTCAACTCCTTAAAAGGTGGAACTGTTTACATTGCATCCCTAGTGCCTTGCACAGGACCTAGCACATAGCAGATGCCCAGAAAGAATCTGCTAAATACGCAAGTGGATCAATGAATGAATGAGTAACCACCATTATATTACATAAAGGATTATCTGGTTCAAATCTTTATCCCTTGAGTGAATCCTTTCTATAAAACCAAAGTAGCAACCCTTGCTGAGTTGCTATTACAATCATCTACTTATATATTGCCTTCATAACACTTGTCACAATCTGTAATTATTTTATTTGCTTATCTACTTGTTTGTTGTCTTTTTCTCTCAGGACAGTGCAAACTCCATGAGTGCAGGCATTATCTCTGTCTTGATTCCTGTGGCATCTTCAGCTCCTTGCCCAATGCATGACATGTTGTGCTCAATGTTGCTGTTGTTGTTAGGTGCTATGGAGTTGTATCGGACTCATAGTGACCCTATATACAACAGAATGAAACACACCCTGACACTGTGCCATGCCTGGCACTATGCCAGTGCTTCTCTGTTATTCATAGGGTTTTCAATGGCAGATTGTCTTGGGACTGTTTCAGGAATACGTTGCCAGGTCCTTCTCCCATTTTTGTGGTGCTCTGGATTGAACCGAGGGCCTCAGAGAGTGCAGAGCAGTACTCTACCAACTGAGCTAAACCTTAGCCCATGCTCAACATTATTCAGCAGATACATGATGAATGAAAGAATGAGGATCACATCTCCAGTGAGTCTTCGAGATTCTTTTTGGATCCCTCAAGTAAGGGGAAACTCACTACCTCCCTCCTGTTCTTTTAGGTGATTCAATTTTTTTTTTTATTAAAACTTTCTTTTTATTGAAGTAAAGACTACCTCTCTAGGGCCCTTACTGAACAAGCTTAGCTCTCTTCCAAGAAGCCATCTGTCATTATAAAATATGTCCACAAATTCTCAAAACTCCTCCCTTCAAGGAGTGCAGCCTAATTTCCCTCTTCTTGAGTGTCAGCTGGACTCAGTGACTCACTTGTTTTTCTTTTGTGGTACTTATGGGCACCCTGCACATACTTTGCAAGTGCTTTACCACTGGGCTGCACCCCCAGTGCATTTGTTATTTTGTATTTCGAGACAGGCTCTCTCTGGGCTGCCTCTGGCCTCAAACTTGAAAGCCTCCTGCCTCCGCCTCTTGAGTTGCTGGTATTGTAGGGGTGCGCCACAGAGCCCAGTGGTGACTCACTTCTGATGACTAGAATAACACAGAAGTTATGGTGTGTGGCTTCAGGACTGTTGTAGGAAAGGCACTGTGACTTCTTCCTTGTTCTCTTAGATAGGTTGCTCTGGGAATGTTAGCTGTCATGTCTCAAAGACACTCAGACAACTCTGGGGAAAAAACTCATGTGGCAGAAACCAAAGCCTCCTGCCATACAGAGGAGTCATCTTGGAAGTGCACCCTCCAGCCCCAGTCCAGCCCCTGCATTCTGCCTGCAATACCAGAGAGGCAGAGCTACCAAGTCAAGCCACTTCTAAACTCCTGGACAATAGAAACTATAAGGTAGTAAATATTTGCTGTTTTAAGCCAGTAAGTTTTGGTTAATTTGTTATACAGCAATAGAAAACTGACAAACAGCTCTTTACATATTTTCTGAGAATTGTGATATTGTCATCTTTTCTTAGACATGGTTTCTAGATCCCTCATCCTTCTGTTCTCTCTCCTAAGGGCATACTGTAGCTTGTCATCCACCCTATGAAAGGCTGGCACCCAGAACTGAAAAAAGAACTAAGGTATAGCTATGCTATCCCAGGAGGGAGAAACTGTCTTTCCCATCCAAATATGGCCATGTCATGGTGCCAGTTTACTTTGATTATCTCCCCCTTGTTTTATTATAAAAAATTGAATATACATGAAAGGTACAAGAATTGTACATTTAACACCCATATATTCACTACCTATATTTTATAGTGAATATTTTACAACACTGGGCTTATCACAAATCCACCCATCCATCTCTTTATCATCCCCTTAGTGTATCTTATTTGTTTGATGCATGTAAAGTAAGTTGATGACATCCATGTTGACTTTTCAGCCACCCAAAATCTCCATGTCCTTTCCTTACTTGCTGCCTCACCCTGTTTATTCCTTCCCATCTTCTGTTTTCACCTTGTTTACATTTACTAGCAGAGAAAAGTGGAAAGGTATAGGAGAGATAGAACACATTTGTTTTTTAACTGAGGGTTGAACCCAGGGCCTTGTGCATACTAGGCAAGTGATCTACCATTGAGCTGCACTCTCTTTACCCCCCTTTTTATTTGCTGACAAGTTCTTACCAAGTTGTACCGGTTGCTTCTGGCTTTGAACCTGTAATCCTCTGGCCTCAGCCTCCTGAGTCACTGGGATTACAAGCATGAACCACAGCACTCAGAGTAAAACAGAAGGGAGGTGATTTCAAAGGTTGTTGTTGGTGGTGATAGACTAGAAATCTTACTTCTTTTACTTTCTATCCATGTAATACTATTCAAATGACTTAATGCCTTGATATTTTGGCTTTTTAATATACAAAATGAAATGATAAGAAGGCTTACATTGCAAAGATACTTTGTTGTTGTTGTTAGGTGCCATTGAATTGGGTCGGACTCATAGTAACCCTATGTACAACAGAATGAAACACTACCTGATACTGTGCACGGACAGGATCTTGTTTATGTTTAAGCCCATTGTTGCATCTGCTGTGTCAATCCATCTAGCTGAGGGGCTTCCTTTCTTTTGTTGACCTGCTATCCTCCAAAACATGATGTCCTTCTCCAGGGATTGATCCCTCCTGACAACATATCCAAAATACAACAGACACAGTCTAGCTATCCTTGCTTCCAAGGAGCACTCTGGTTGCACTTTTTCTAGGACAGATCTGTTGGTTCTTTTGGCAGTCCGTGGTATATTCAATATTTGTCTCCAGCCCTGTAATTCAAAAGCATCAATTCTTCTCTTTCTCGTATTCATTGTCCAGCTTTCATAAGCATATGATGTAACTGAAAACACCATGGCATGAGTTAGGCACACTTTCATCTTCAATGTGACATCTTTACTTTTCAACACTTTGAAGAGATGTTTTGCAACAGTTTTTCCCAATGCAATGGATCTTTTGATTTCCTGACTGTTGCTTCTGTTGGTGTTCATTGTAGAACCACGTAAAACAAAATCTTGGACAACCTCAATCTTTTCTCCATTTATTGTGAAGTTGCTTCCTGACCCAGTTGTATGGATTTTTGTTTTCTTGATGTTGAGCCACAATCCATATTGAAGGCTGTATTCTTTCATCTTCATCAGTAAGTACTTCAAATCATCTTCACTTTCAGCAAGCAAAGGTGTGTCATCTGCATAATGGAGGTGGTTAATGAATCTTCCTCCAATCCTGATGTTACATTCTTCTTCATAAAGTTTAGTTTCTCAGGGTATTTTCTCAGCATAGAGATTAAAGGGGTATGGTGAAAGGATGCAGTCCTGGCACACACCTTTCCTGACTTGAAACTAAGCAATGTTTTCTTTTCCTGTTGGAACAACTGCCTCCTGGTCCATGTACAGATTCCTCATGAGTACAAGTAAGTGCTGTCGTATTCCCATTCTTTGCAGTGTTATCCATAATTTGTTATGATCCACACAGTTAAATGCCTTTGCATAGTCAATAAAACAGAGACATCTTGCTGGTATTCTCTGCTTTCATCCCATATCCATCTGACATCAGTAATAATGTCCCTGCTTCCATACCTTCTTCTGAATCTGGCTTGATTTTCTGGCAGTTCACTGTCAATATAGTGCTTCTTTCATTTTTGAATGATCTTTAGCAAAATTTTACTTGCATGTGATGTTAATGATAATGCTCAATAGTATCCACATTTGATTGGATTCCTTTTCTTGGGAATAGGCACAAATATGGATATCATTCAGTCAGCTGGCCAAGTAGCTATTTTCTAAATCTCTTGGCATAGACAAGTGACCACCTCCAGTGCTGCATCTGTTTATTGAAACATCTCAACTGACAGTCCATCAATTCATGGAAACTTGTGTTTCATCAATGCCTTAAAAGCAGCTTCCACTTCTTCCTTCATTGGTTCTTTTTATGGTTCTTCCATAGGAAGTGGTTCTTCCACTTCTTCCTACCATTGGCTCCTGATTATATGCAACCTCTTGAGATGGTTGATTATCCACTAATTCTTTTTCTTTTCTTTCTTTTTTCTTTTTTGTATAATGACTCTGTATTCTTTCCATCTTCTTTTGATGTTTCCTGAGCTGTTTAATATCTTCTCTGTAGAATCCTTCACTATTGACACTTGAGGCTTGAAATTTTTCCTTATTTCATTAAGCTTGAGAAAAACAGTGTGTTTTTCCCTTCTGGTTTTCTATCTCCAGCTCTTTGAACATGTCACTATAATATTCAATTTTGTCTTCTTGAGCTGCCCTTTCAAATTTTCTGTTTAGGTCTTTAACTTCATCATGTTTTCTTTTTACTTTAGCTACTTGACGTATAAGGGCAAGTTTCAGAGTCTCTTTTGATGTGATTATATAATTCAAAATGGCTGACACCAGTCTATTTTAGCTCACTAATGCCTAGAATGGCAATGTTCATGTGCTCCATTTCACTTTTGATGATTTCTAATTTTCCTAGATTCATACTACATACATTCCACTTTCTAATTCTTAATGTTATTAATATATGTTTACAGTTGTTTCTTCTTGTTTTGAGTACTGTCATATTAGCAGAATGTGGTGCTATAGGCTTTACTCCATTCCCATCGTAAAGGTCGACTCTACTTTGAGGAGGGAACACTTCCCTAGTCGTCTTTTGAGAATCTTCCAACCTAGGGGCTCATTTTCCAGTATTGTATCTGACAGTGTTTCTCTGCTATTCATAGGGTTTTCAATGGCTAGTTGTTTCAGTAGTTGGCTGCTGAGTCCTTCTCCTTAGTCTGTTTTGGTCTGGAAGCTCAGCTGAAACCTATCCACCATGGGTGGCCCTGCTGGTATCTGAAATACTGGTGGCATAGCTTTCAGCATCACAGCAACACGTACACCCCCACAGTATGACAAATTGACAGACAAATGGCAGCAAAGATATTTAGAGGATATTGTTGTTTTTAGGTGTTGTCAAGTTGGGTCTGACTAATAATGACTGTATGTAGAACAGAATGAAACACTCCCTGACACTGTCCCATGACTGGCACTATGTTAGTAATTCTCTGTTATTATTAGGGTTTTTGATGGCTGATTGTTTTGGGAGTGGGCTGCCAGATCCTTCTCCCATTATTTCATTGCTGGGGATTGAACCCAGAGCCTCAGAGTATGCAGAGCAAGCACTCTACCAACTGAGTTAAACTTCAGCCCGTATTTAGAGGATAAGAAATTACATATAGAAAGCATTTAGCATGGTATCCTCCTTGTGGTAGATATTCAATAAATGATGACTAATGTTATTTGGCTCAACATTCCTGCCCTTCTAGATAATTTTGGATTCTGACTCTGTCATCCAGATTTATGTAATCTTCATCTCTATATGGTCTACTAGATCTTCATGCCAGAAATTGACACAGAGTATGAGTATGACTGAGATAAGGACTAAATTATCTGTCAGTTACAAATATTATTTTTCCCAAGTTTTATATTAATTAAAATAACATGATGTGGTAATAATAGCTATTGCTTGTAAAGCTGACACTAACTATTCATTAACCATCTTTTGATAGGCTTTCAATGAGTTATAAATCTACCTTATTCTATTGTTATCTTGGCCACATTTCTCTGCCTTATCCTTAAGAATATCACAGATGACTTTGTCAAATGCCTTACTGATAAATATGTTTATTAACTCTACCATATTTTCTTCTTCTACCAGCCTAGTATAATTTTCTTTAAAGAAAAATAGGTTAATCTGCATGGAATTTTTTTGAAAACTTATGGCAGGTCCTAATAATCAACTTTTGTTGTTGTTGTTTCTTTTAACATGTTTATAACCAATTTCTTGGAAAATCTGCTGCGTTAGAGACTGCTATTTGTATACCTGATATTCATCCTCACTTCTTTCCTAACAAGTACCCACTTGTTTCAGATACTGGTGGACCATCTGTCACAGTTCTGACCAGTGAGGCATGGGGAGAAATTGTTGGGGAGAACTTCAGTGAAAGCTTCTCAAAAGGGAAAGAGAGGCCAGAGTCAGCTGGCACATGCAAGTTTGCTATTGCCCATTCCCTTCATCTTTCCTGGAACATGTATGCACACTTATGCTGGCAATGGAGGGGTCATCTTGGGACCATGAAGAGACAATGTGGGAAGGCCAAGAGAATCTCAGAGAACTCAGTCCTGACATTCTTGAGCAGCCAGCCCAATGCCTGCCTGCCTAAGGACCGCTCATATAATGAGAACAAGTAGTCTCTAAATGGGTTAAACTATTTGGGGGTTTCAATTACAAAAAGCCAAATAAGATACATCTCTCCTAGAATTTTGACCAGTATCAACCACACTGCTCTGTAGTTTGAAGACTCCATTTTCTTCCATGATCTGGAAATTAAGATGCTATTTGACAACATTCTTATTTCTAGCACCATCAAACTTCCCACAGTTCCACCACCTCCATTCCAATGATCTTGTTGGAAACTTGTATTCATGTCTGGGTGGAAATTTGTTTAGTGCAGGAGACATAGCCTCTGTAGGGCAGTTCTCCAAGCAGCCTTGGAACTATCTTTTTCTCCACCATTTCTTGCTTGTAGTTCTCGAGAAAACTGTAGAATGTGCTGGGAATGCAGCATCCTGAGACAGGGAAAACACTGACCTGGCAGCCTGAGCTCTGTTTCAGTACCCTTTAAAGACAAGATGTGCCTTCATGCTTCAATCCAGCATAGCATGTTGTTCCTGAGGTATATAAACCTGGGAGGGCTGCCTTTTGGGATCCCTTGCTTCTGTGCAAGTGGGTCATGCATAGTTAGGACTCCATCTTCCCCAGTCAGCTTTCCTGATCCTTAGGGAACCAGTTCTCAATGGATGATAGGCTTCTGCAGTCCCTTGCTGCATAATTGTAAGTATTAAACTTTCTTCATGTAACATGTTGGATAAGTGAATGTTCTGTTTCACTGCACTCAGACAAGCTGGTAACCAGCACACAATAAACCTTCACAGCTTCATTTGGAGGAGCTCAGCTCTCTGATCTTTTTTCTTAGACTTCAGGTCTCCTGTGCCAACACAGGTTTCACTCTCTCCAATTCAATGACCATTCTCCCTGACGAAGATCAAAACCCTGGAGAGAAGCAGCTCTGTTTCCTGTCATCCACTACTCCTATAATCTCATCTTCAGCCACAAATCCTGGGCTCTGCACTTATTATCCTTCCAGGCATAAGGAAATGTCTACTTTGTTGATTTTGACATTTCTTGCACGTCTCTGCTCAGTTTGGTCTCCAACCTTTCTTACATGATTCCTAATATATGTTTGCAAATTGAATGTAAAATATAAATGAACTAATGAATTCAATCAACTGTGGAAATTCAACAGAGAATGCTCAGTTGCTCAGAGAGTGCAGGCATGGCTTGGTGTTTTGCTTTTGCTACATATACAGTATAGGCTGACTGCACTTCTTGACCATATATGTGTAGCAACATTTGCTATTCAAAAGCACTGCAGAGCTTTACCAGAAAATACTTGGAAACCAATCTACTATAGAATTGAGTGCCTAAGTTTATTATCTCTTGGGCCAGCCATCTTATCTGCCAGGCTAAATCTAAATTCCTTTTTTGACTTCTGTCTTCTCACTATTTTTCTGGGAGCAGAGGATAATTCTATCAAGCTCAGTATCAATCCAATGAAAAACACACTAAATGATCTATAAAGCATTCTCTATTTTAAAGATCTTCACAATCCCTCATTTCAGAAGGTATTTGTTTCAATCAGGGTTCTTTGTGTTGTGTAAAACACAGCGGAGTTCAGTAAACTTTTTCAGGTAATAAGTATTTTAGGCTCTACAGGTAATATGGTCTCTGTGGCAACTGCTCAACCCTGCTCTAATAATGTGAAAGCAGCCCCAAGCATTACATAAGCAAATGAATATGGCTGTGGCACTGATATTTGAATTTCATATAATTCTTATGGGTCACGACTGTTTTTAAACCATTGAGAAGTACAAAAACCATTCTTAGCTTCTGAGGTGGAAGGCCAGAATTGACCTTCAGGACACAGTCTTCTGACCCCTGAACTCTGTTCCAGTGCCCTTTTAAGACAAGATGTGCCTTCGTGCTTCAATCCAGCACAGCATGTTGTTCCTGAGGTATATAAACCTGGAGGGCTGCCTTTTGGGATCCCTTGCTTCTCTGCAAGTGGGCCATGCACAGTTAGGACTCCAGCTTCAGTTAGGTCACCTGCTGTAAGTGCTGGTACTTGGAGTGCCCTGAACCAGAGGTATCTGCAGGGCTGGCTCAAGGAAGTGGCTTTCTGTATAACACTAGCAGAAACTTATGTGAATTAGAAGAGGAAATAGAAAACTATCAGGACCTCAGACCATGCCATACCAGAAGCAGTCTCTGTGGTTTCACTACTTTATTCAGCTTTTGACTCCTTCTTTAGGTCCAGCCAACTACTGTTCTATATCCAGTGTCATCATAAATAAATCAATACATGATCCAAAGTGATGGGACAAATGCAATTAAATTGGTATGTATACATAGGGTGTTACTTGGAACCACAGAAGAATAGTGGCTTAAAAGTAAAGACAAGTTGGAGAGGGCAGTATAAAAAGTTTGGAATAACTTATATGGAGAATGAGATAGAAATGAGAGAAACAGAGACCAAGAGATAGAGAGACACACACAGAGAGAACTCCTAGGTATCTTGAAAGCCCAAGTGATGCTGGTGAGCTTTAGCATGTGGTGGGTGTGTTAGCTTAGTTGCTCATGGCAACAAGTAATAGAAAATCCTGCCAAAGTGGTTAAAGCACTAAGTTCACTAGACTGTGAGTACTATGAGTGCAGGACATCTGTTCATCTCATCTGCTAGTCCAACTACAGTTTCTAGGATAGTAGTTGGTGGATAGTAGATATCTAGTAAATACGTAGTGATGAACCAATGAATGGTCTCTCATACAGTGAATGAGGTACAGACTTGGTTAACTCAGTGGCTCATTGAGATTACCAAGGATTCAAGTTCAGTTTACCTTTGGCTTTGTCTTTAGGCTAGTTTTTTATGGCTATAACTACTACAAAGTGGCTACTACAGTTTTGGTCATTATAACCAGACTAAAAGAATGTCCACCAGAAGGAGAGGGAGGTATTCACTCTTTTATCTTCTCTTTAAGAATGAGGAAACCTTTTCAAAAGTCTCAGCAGACTTCTTCTCAGTCCTACTGGCCAGAAATGCATCACATACAATGTCTAAATTAACTACTGGTTAGAGTAATGGAACTGCTATGATTAAGTTAGATTTGGGTCCTTAACTGGGAGCAATGTTGCTAGGGGACACTGGCAGTGTCTTGAGACATATTTGATTGTCACAAATGGGGAAAAGGAATGCTAATGGCATCTAGTAGGTAGAGGCTAAGGATGCTGTTAAATCACCCCATACAAAATATGACAGCCTCCCCCATAAGAAAGAAATATCTGATATAAAATATCAATAGTGCTGAGGTTGAGAAACCTTGGCTTAGCCTAATTACAAACCTCCCAGAGCTGAGGTGGGGACCATTGTCCTTGAAGCACCTGGCCAAGGAGAAGCATGGATATCCCTGTGAAATCAGGGTGCTATAATGCAAGGGGACATAAAAAAGAAGTACGGAGTGGGGGAGAAATGGATGCTGGGTATGCAATCAACCGAGTCCTCTCCAGAGAGACTGATTGGATTTTCCAGTTCAGCAGGAAACTCAAAGAACCTTTGGAAAGACTTTTTTTTTTCTATTTTAAAGAAGTGCTGAACAAAGAATTCCTGCCTTCTGCAAACAAAGTAAAGAGCTCCTGCCTTTTTGGATAAAATAGAAATTATAACCTGCTGGCCATTCACTGCTCCAGTAACTATTCATGTGGAAAGATTAGGAGGAACTGATGCCTGTTGGTCACCTGCTGTGAGTGCTGGTACTAGGAGTGCCCAAGATGTACAGAAACCATGATGGGTACTTCCGTATATTACTGCACACAGTCCTCAAATTTACATAGCAAGGCACATACTACTTCCCCTGTGTCACAGAAGAGGGGGCTCAGGCCCAAGGCCACCCACTTGTGAGTTAGACAGCTAGGATTCTCTACATGCAAATGGAACCCTTTCTCTGAGTTTGGATTGTGCAAAGACTGAGTATTTCTAGAAGGACCATACCCAGGGAGGATACCAAGGCTTGACCAATAGACTCTGGATGTCTCAGGCACTGGAGCATTTTCCAATGGCAATAGGCTGGGTCAGAACCATATGGAAAAAAGACCTCTTGGCAGAGATCTGCCTTTTTTATGATTTACAAGGCCCAGGAGAATCTCCTAATCTGAACTTCATGAATTAAAAGATTTCTTTGGAGACATTTCCTCCCCATTCTCCTTAGCACATACTCAGTTCTTATGTCACTCTGCTTTCTGAGCGTGATGGGGGGAAAAATCCAAGAGCGATAGAAAATAGAGCCAAAAAATGTTCTGAACTATTTCTGGAAGACAGTATTGGGTCACTGGAGAGAGTTCACCCTTTACTGCTAGAAATTATTCCTGGGAAGCCCCTCTTACTGTTCAAATTAGGATTCAGCCTGAGTCTGCTGGGATGCATGCTAGAGAACAAGGCAGCCTGTCTCAGCTGTCCAAATACAGAGGAGTTAACTGCCTTTGTCTCAGACATCACTGAGCTCCATGGTGATTTTCTGCCCTCACCCAGGGGTGTTAACAAAGGCTCTCTCCCCCTCGTTCTTTCTGCCCTTAGTCTAACTCTTCTGTTTGCTTTGGGAGAAGGGGGCTATGGTGGATAGGCTAGAAAGTTAGGACCGGGTCCTAAAAAGAACCAGAAAGTACAGGGGAACTTCACTATTATACACATTGGGTCCCATCAATGTATTTGGTTCCATCTTGCAGTGAGTGCTGCCATGTGCTGTCAGGGTTCAGGAAGCATTGTAAAAACACAGTTTGGACTCTGGAAAACCAGGAACTTTTAGCACAATTGTTTTGACCTGAGTAATCTTAACTCTAAATCTCACTTCACAGGGTCAGTGTGGGAAATTAAAGGAAATATGGGTTCCTTGTTCAAAATAGATGTGCAATGGTATTGGTTCATGGTTAATTTCACTGTATTGAGTTACCCTGATTACAGCTGAGTTTCACGTTTCACTGAGATATTTTCTCTGTGTGGCCCTATATTGATTATTTTCTTTACTGTGTAACAAGCTACCTTATAATATGGCAGTCCACAGTAATGATTATTTTAACTAATTTGGGATTCTGTGGGTCAGCACATTATGCTGGGCTCAGGTAGGTGGTTTGTATGTTGATTTTTCCTAGGGTCCCTTGTGCAGTCAAAGTTATCTGGCAACTTTCTATGACTGGGTGACCTGTAATCACAAGTTGGTGCTATCTATCTGTTGGGCCATGGATTTCTAGAAGGCCAGCCTGGGCTTCTGACATATCAGATAGGTTCCAAAAGCAACAAGAGAGAAGACAAGCAAACCATAGGCTGCCTCTGCTTTGCTAATGTTCCATTGGCCTAAGCAAATCACATGGAGGCAATGGGGAAAGATGTGAGATGAAGGTGCAGATAAGCATATTTCATTAGGGCCATTTCTGCCACGATCCACTCCACTCCCCATCCTTCTGGAGCCTCCCTTCCAGTTCTCATTGGGTTTTCCAAAGGTAGACTAATGATTCAATGACTATTGTTGTTATTATTAGGTGCCATCGAGTTGTGTCCAACTCATGGCAATCCTTATAGTGTTTTCAATGGCTGATTATTTCAGGATTGCCTTGGGAGTGGATTGCCACATCCTTCTTCCATTTTTTGCAGTGCTGGGAATTGAATTTGGGACCTCAGAGACTACAGAGTCTTGCTCTACCAACTGAGCTAAATCCCAGTCTCCTCAATGACTATACACCTCAGTAAAAACTCCATTTGGCAGAAATCAGTAAAATTTTCATTGAGGGCCCCCAATCCTTCTTGCTGGATGATAGAAAGGGAAACTCAATTTTTAATTGCATCAAAGTTCCAGGGTTGGGGAACCATCATCTGCTCTGGATTGTCATCTGTCCATGATGGCACTTGTGGGAATATCCTGTCTCTTCCTGAGGAGCTGTGCAGCCCCCTTGAGGTCTGGCCTTCTCTCAGCTTTTTCTGTTCTTCTGTAGCACACTCAATTATTCTGCTATTCTTACGCCCCACTGAACCATGGGAATCTCTATGGGGTTGTTTAAGGCCCTCTCTATACAATGTATAATGATTTGTCTTCTGAGATTTTACTGCCTTTTTGGTTCCACACAGGAGACAAGACCCAATTCTTTCATGTGCTCAGATTTCTCCAACTTTTCTGATGAATCCACCTTTGCCAAGCTCAGCCTGATCAAATAATAAATAAAACCCTTCTTCAGAGGGTCACAATGCCTGTGTACTTACCCCTCCCTTCTGAATCTCCTCCCTAAACCCCACACAGATAAGTGTAGCTTACATCTCACCACCTGGTTTTCTCTCAATTTTTGTTGAAACCCAGAGTCCTCCCAATTGTCCCTAAGATCTCAGTTTCTGAAAAGCCAAGCAAAAAAGCTTCTGTTTTCTCCCCTTCTAGGGCTCATAACCTTCCAGAGACCAGAAACTCAGGAGGGTTTCCTCTGAACAGAGGAAGATTTGCTCTTGGGGATGAAGGGAGGGTTTTATTCATGTTTCAAAAGGTCATCCCAGTACATTTGCTTCCTGCTGCTTATCACAGGGTTAAGAATCAGCGTGCACTTCCTCTACTATGAAGGGCCCCTTGAAATGCTTGCTCCTTGCATGTACTTCCACATGTTATATGTAGGTGTTTACTCAGAATATATTGTTGTTGTTGTTAGGTGCTGTCGAGTCAGTGTCTGACTCATAGCAACCCTATACACAACAGACAAAACACTATTGTCAGTGTTTCTTTGCTATTCATAGGGTTTTCAATGGCAGATTTATTTTTGGGAGTGGGTTGCCAGGTCCTTCTCCCAAGCCTAAAGCATCTGGTGTTCCCAGGTGGTCTCCCATCCAAAGTACTAATCAGGCCCAACCCTGCTTAACCTCCAAGATCTGATGGGATTGGATGCCACAGGGCTACAGCTACAGGCTCAGAATTCACTAGAATTGGGGAAATAGAGTTTTAGTTGTTTGGATATCAGTCAGTCATTTTCTGAAAGGTCCAATATCTTATTTATATGGTTCTTCTCCTGAGCAATGGTTCAGAGTCTTGTCTTGGATAATTCTGTCCTGTTGTTGTTGTTGTTGTTGTTGTTGTTGTTGTTGTTGTTGTTGTTGGGTCCAACTCATAGGGACCTTATGTACAACAGAACAAAACACTCCCTAACTCTGTGCCAAGTACACAAACTTTTTTAGGTTCAAGTCCATTGTTACGGCTACTGTGTCAATCCATCTAATTAAGGGATATCCTTTTTGTCATTGACTCAACACTCTCCCAAACATAATGTCCTTCTCCAGGGATTGGTCCCTCCTGACAACATGTCCAAAATATGTCAAACACAGTCTAGCCATCCTTGCTTCCAAGGAGCACTCTGATTGCACTTCTTCTAGGACAGATCTGTTGGTTCTTTTGGAAGTCTATGGTATATTCAATATTCATCTTCAGCACCATAATTTGCAAGCATCAATTCTTCTCTTTTCCTTTATTCAATGTTCAGCTGTCACAAGCATATGAAAACACCATGGCATGAGTCAGGCTCACCTTCATCTTCAATGTGACATCTTTATTTTTCAACACTTTAAAGAGGTCTTTTGCAACAACTTTTCCCAATGCAATCCATCTTTTGATTTCTCGATTGCTGCTTCAATGAGTGTTGATTGTAGTACAAAGTGAAGCAAAAATTTGGACAGCTTCAATCTTTTTCTCCATTTATGATGAAATTACACACTGACCCAATTGTAAAGATTTTTGTTTTCTTGATGTTGAGGTATAGTTCATACTGTCCACCTGAGATAAATCCAGGCCTTCTGTCCTATTATTTTACTATTAATGCTTTTTCTAAATGTCTACCACTGTTTATAATCTCCTGTTGTGGCATGACAATTTGCACAAATGTTGCTACTTAATACAAGACATATTTATGATCTCACAGTTTTTCTTAGCCAGCTTTCCATGGTCTGAGAATAGCCAAGCTGGGTCCTCTGCTCAGGGTGCAAGTGTTGGACTCATCTTTCGTCTTGGTTTTCTGTTCAACTTCATGTGACTGTTGGAAGAATTTGTTTCCTTGCAGCTGTAGACTTTGTGGTGGTATTCTTCTTCAAAGCCAGTAAGAGAATCTCTCCCTTTAGGAGAAGCCTAGTCTCTTTTTTAAAGGCCTTTCATCTAGTTGAGCTAGACCTACCCAGGGTAATTTCCCTTTTGATTAACTCAAAATCAACTAACTGGGGGCCCTTAAATATATCTGTATGGGCAAGGATTTAGCTCAGTTGGTAGAGCACTGCTCTGCAGTCTCTGAGGTTCCAGTTTTGATTCCTAGCACTGTAAAAAATGGGAGAAGGATGTGGCAACTACTCCTTCCAATCCCCAAACAATTAGCCATTGAAAACCTTACAAGGGTTGCTGTGAGTTGGACACAACTCAAATGGCACCTAACAACAACAACAACAACAATTATATCTGCAAAATCCCTTCACTTTTGCCATCTTACTAGAGTGAACCTCCATCTCATTCACAATTGCCCCCATTTGTGGGCACAGGCAGAGATTATATAGGAAATTCACAGCAGGGATCAGCATACCACAGCTGGGATCAGGAACCTTGGGACCATCCTAGAATTCTGCCTACCATAAGCTTATTTCATGCTTGCTTTGGGCCAGGTACTATGTTGTATGCCTTACAAACATTGAGCTCCTGTGAAGATGAGCAACTGAGCATCACTGTTAGAGGTCATTGTTACTAATGTCCATTTGTCTCTTGCTTCAATCATTGTGGGTATTCTGCCTTACAATCTTGTACAAGAAGGATTTTTAGCTATTAAACTGGCTGTGTTAAACCAGGAAGATACCAAATCCTAGAACAGATCCATAAGTCCTTGTTAAAACATGAAAGGTCATGCAGACCTAGGGTTAAGGGCTCTGGCCAATGACTAAAGGAGAGGCAAGGAAGCATTTATTGAACACATATATGTAGGATATTAGATTGTTGTTGTTAGGTACCATTGAGTTGGTGTCCAACTCATAGTGACCCTATGTACAACAGAGGAAACACTATTGTCAGGGCTTCTCTGTTATTCATAGAGTTTTGAATGGCTGAATTTTGGGTGGGGGGAAGTCGGTTGCTGGATCCTTCTTCCCAGCCTACAGCACCTGGTGTTCCCAGGCGGTCTCTCATCTAAGTACTAACCAGGTCCGACCCTGCCTAGTTTCTGAGATCTGATGTGACCGGATGCCACAATAGTACAGCTGCAGTCAGGATATTAGATTAGATTTTTAAATGAGATTCTACTTTTATATTGATAGTATCCTTGCAAGTGTTAAGTATTCCCATTTTGAAAGATAAGGAATCTGAGGGTCAGAAAGTTTATGTGCTGTGCCTGATGCCACAGAGCTAGTAAATAGCAGAGGTGGATCTTGAGCTGAGATTGTTATGTTGTTGTTGTTGTTGTTGTTGTTGTTGTTGTTGTTAGGTACCATTGAATCAGGTCTGATTCACAGCAGCCCTATATACAACAAAACAAAACATTCTCCAACACTGTGCCATATCGGCAGTATTGTCAGTGCTTCTCTGCTATTCATACGGGTTTCAATGGTAGATTGTTTTGGGAGTGGATTGCCAGGTCCTTCTGCCTAGCCTGTAGCACCTGGTATTCCCAGACACTCTCCTACTCAAGGACTAAGCAAGCCAACACTGCTTAGCTTCCTAGAGCAGGCAGGATTGGATGCTAGGGTGCTATGGCTGCACCCAAGATTATTATAGCAAACGAAATATCTTTGCATCATCCTGCAACCCATGCAGGTGGACAGTAGTTTTTCTCATGATGCATAGAGTCTGTACGTTATAAATACCTTCAGCTCTCCTCTTCTCTGGACTGGGAATGCAGTCCAAGCAGGTATAGAAACTTTAGATTATACTCTCTCTTCCTTCTTTTCTTCGTTCCTTTCTACTTCTTGCCCTTTGCTCTTCTCTCCTTTCTTTAGCAACCACATGCACACCTTTTCCTTCTCTCAGGCCTGCTATCTTCTCTGTCTATCTCAGATACTTTCCCCTCTAGAAACCTGCTTAATTCTATTCTTTCTGATTTTATCTTTCTCTGGGAAATAGAAATATCCTTATGGAGATTTACCCAGTTCCCTTCTGGGTTTACCTAAGCTTCTTCAGTTACCTCAGTCTTCTCTGTAATTATTTCTAAATGGTGTATTATCTTTTAGTAAATCTTATTTATACTCTCTATAGAAAGAAAGGAAAGAAAGAAAGGAAGGAAGGAAGGAAGGAAGGAAGGAAGGAAGGAAGGAGAAAGAAAGAGAGAGAGAAAGAGAAGGAAAGAAAGGTAAGAAAAGAAAAGAAGAGAAGAGAAGGGAAAGAAGAAAGGAAGGAAGAAATTTTAGGTTACTTTGATCTGTAGAACTCCCTGATGATTAAGTGTTCAGCCTCATCTTGGGAAACTGAACCAGCACAGCAGCTTCATTGTGAGTTGTGCTTCTTAATGGATGAAGGAAACAGCGCTAGTGTTCTGTTCATCTATAGGAACAGCAGCAACCACACCCTTGACAGTGCTCTCCAAACCCCATCCTCCACTCACAGCCCACAGCAATATCAGAGACTCCCATAGACCCATCCTGTCCTTCTTTGTTTAAGAGCCACTAACAACACTTCCATTCAGCACATCTTTCTTTTATAAAATGTCCTGACAGCTTTACTACTTTGGCTTCTTTATGAGGCCAGGGCAGAGTGAGGGATGAGAGAAAATCAATACCAGGCAATGGCAGGCACAGGAAAATGCTTAACCCCTGTGCTCCCTGACCTCCTTCCCCTCCCTTGTCTCCTGTTCCAGCCCGGGAGGAGCTAACAGGACTTAGATTTAAAAGTGTGCTCTCCAAGACCTGGAGGGCATCAAGAATGGAGTTGACCAGGTTCAAAGAGACCATGGGGAAAGGTCATGACCATGGATTCATTTGCTCAGGACTTCTAGGCTACTGGGAAGGGAGCAGGATCCAAGCTGAGTGATGAAAACAGAGTCTTCAGAAATAAATTTTTGGTGGAGTGCTATGGGCTCCTTGCTGCACAAGTGGCACTTGGAAAGAAGGAAGGATGTTGAAGAGAATCAGTGTCCCCTTGGGCTGGAGGGATGGGGCAGCCAGGTCATCAAGAGGAGGTGAGGGGAATGTAAATCATGGCAAAAAAAACCCTCAGCTTTTCAATCATGGAGAGCTAGTAGCTGCCTGCTAATAAGGAAGCTGGAGTTCCTATCCACATCAGGGAAGGACTCTCTTTCACTTAGTTCTTGACCCTAACTCCACCTGGGTCCTCTCAGGAGACAGTACCCTGGATGCTACAGTAATGAGTACAGCCCTGCCACAGGGCTAGTCCCCCAGCTAACCCTAGGAGAGAGCTCGAAGATTGACCGATGTTTGGGGGAAGAGTAAATGGTAACATGCAACCCCTTCCTAAGTGGAATTCGCTTGAGAAGAAGGGATTTCCAATGTGGCATAGTAAATTCCAAGCATCACTATTGCTGTGTGAATGAGTAAATGACTGTTAAGTGGAACTACCCTTTTGTGGCCATTACTGCCTAGTGAAGATTTCCTATCAAAGGTTTATACCAACTTTTATTGGCATGGGAAATGAGACCTACTTTTCTGTGGAGTTGGGTTTTTCTCATGTAAAAAAAAATTGTGCCTAAATTAATACCACTTTTATTTAAATTTGCATCTCTTTGCTTATTAGTGAGGTTAAGTGCTAGTTTTCCAGATTTGTATGGCCCTTTCCTTTTTTATTCCCTTTAAAGTCAATCTATAATTGGATTATAATAGTGAAAAGTGTCCTTGAGACACCAATGAGAAGAAAGGAGAAGTACAGGGAAAAGGGAAAACTAGAGAAAGAGATAAAAAAAAATAAGCGTATTAGAGTAGCATAAAACTCACACTCTAGAGTCAAGCCCCTTTACTCCTTCCAAACATGACTCTATCACTTGATATATAACTTGGACAAGTCATTTAATCTTATCTGCAAAATGGAAATAATAATAGTTTCTGATTGAAAAGATTGTTTAATCTTTTTAGATTAAATGAACTAATATAGGGAAAGCATCTCGTTTAGTGCCAATTACTATAATCATTATAAATAATAATGTTGTCAGGTGCTGCCAAGTCAGATCCAACTGATGGCGACCCTATATGCAACAGAACAAAACACTACCCAACACTGTGCCATGCACACAATCTTTTTATGTTTGAGCCCAGTGTTGCAGCCATGATGTTTCTTCTTATTTTGAGTCATGCCACATCAGTAAAAGGAAGTCCCAGGGGCTTTACTCCACTCTTGTTATTGAATTCAACCCTACTTTGAGGAGGCAACTCTTTGCCTGTCATTTCTTGAATGGCTTCCAGACTGGGGTGGGGAGGGGAGCAATCATTTTCTGGCACTGTATTTGACAGTGCTTCTCTGCTATTTATAGGATTTTCAATGTCATAGTGATCCTATGTGATCCTATGTACAACAGGACAAAACACTCCCCAACATTGTGCCATGCCCAGCACTATGCCAGTGCTTCTCTGCTATTCATAGGGTTTTCAATGGCTAGCTGTTTTGGGATTGTTTCGGGAGTGGGCTGCCAGGTCCTTCTCCCATTTTTGCAGTGTTGGGAATCAAACCCAGGGCCTCAGAGAGTGCAGAGCAGCACTCTACCAACTGAGCTATACCCCAGCCCCATTCCCTAGCTTAGTGTCTGACAATTACTATAATAATAACAATAGTAGTAGTAATAATAATATTATTATAATATTATTATAGTTATTATATTATATATTAATAGTTATTATATTATAACTATTATTATTATTATTATATATCAATATCTACCCCTAAGCTCACAGCAAACCTTTGTTAAATGTACGTGCCCTGCCTAGCACCTTCCACCTCTGTACTTGCCCACCTTGCACAGGCCAGACCCCAGGCTTCCTCAGCAGGTTCTGTACCCTTCCTGTACCCCTAGCCAATGTCATCTGCAGTAGCAATTGGACCAGCTGCACCAGAGCTCAGCATCACCCTCCCATTGTTGCATCTGGACTCTGAGGTATTCTGCAACCCCCAGGCTTCAGCTAACAGAGATTCTGCCTCCATTGTTATCTTCTGCTCACCTGTGCAGAGCTTTGTCTGTGTCTGCAGCAGATTCCAGGGAAGAGGGAAGAGACTGTCTTAATGCTGGGATGCAGTACCCTTTTGTCCCTCTCCTCCAAGGGGTGATATAGCATAACCTGGACTATCTATCCTGTGTCTATGGCCAGAGCTGCAACACTAATCCTGACAATATTATAGTTAAGATGGATTTTCCTCAGCTTTCACCTCCAAGCCAATAAGGACAAGACCCTACAAGTACAGGACGAGGCCCGATGCACAGGTGGGGAAGCCAGCTAGGAAGGATATTCTCATTTTAAAATGAGTCCTATTGATTGACATGCTGTATTTAGACTCAACAGTGACACAGCCTTTCCATCTTAAAATGGAATCCATCTCAGAAGCACTTTCTGGGCACCAGCTTTCTGCAGGGCCCTGGGACAGCAGTGATTTTAAAAGACCCAATCCTTGTTCTCGGAGAGCTCTCATCCATCTGGTCTATATTCAAATCAGTTCAAGTTCACTGTGGTGCTAATCCTCCTCTTATACATAATCATAGTTTATGTATAGGTTTTTATTTTTAAAAATCCACTGGAGAGCTATGCCATCTGTGTGGATTACCTTTTTTGGCACTAAGCACAGTGTCATGGGCCCAAAGGCAATTAATGTAAGCTCTTTGATGATATTGAACTTCCTGAAAGCTTCAGGCATTTTCTTTCAGTCATCCTAGTTAGTGTCTTAATGTGATAATAGGTTGATTGATTTTTATGTGAATCTTAATCACCCATCAGATGTTCGACCTGAAATTCAATTTGGGCTCCCCCAACCAAATGACCTTGGGCAGGTTGTTCTACCTTTCTGAACCTCAGTTTTCTCACCTGTTAATCCAGGAATAATAAAAGGCTTAATGTGATAATTAAATGAAATAGAATCCCAATTTAAAAGTTTGTATACACTCCTAAAATTCTACTTAGTCACATTTTTTTCAGCACATATCATGGTCTGGATTCTGTGCTAGTCATTGGGAATACTAAGAGAATAACACATGGTCCCTGTTCCCCTCAAATCTACAAACAGGTGGGCAGAAACAGATGTAAGCAAGTGCTTATAATGCTCCTAGATCTCTGAGAGAAGTTCTTGGGGAACAGTAGGGAGAAAGGCATAAATATTTATTATTCTTGACAATGTGAGTTGGAGGGATCCTTACGGAGAGTCACTGTGGTGTGTGTTTGTATGTGTCTCTGTGGCCTTCCTTATGGCCTTTTCTCTAGATGGCTGCCTTTCCTGGATTAAGTACCAGGAAGCCAATCTGACTCTTCTGCCATCCAGGGCAACAGCGTCCCCAAGAACAGCCAGGAATGCTGATGACAACCTAACACACTGTGAAACCACTGGCCAAGTCTGGGGCTGGATCAATATGCAAAGGGCTCCCTATTGACCCTTCCCCTGAATGCTTTTCCCAGCCCTGCTGTCTCCTGCTGCCCAGTAACCCGTTGCCATGGGAGACCAGTGTACTTAGTGTGACAAGTCACACTGCACCCTGGGCCTCTTCAATCTCATGTCAGGCTGACCTTGATGCTATGCCAACTCCCCCAAGTTACAGAAGACAGAATGCATTTGTGTTTAAATGCATCACATATATCTATGAGACCTTCCTTTGAATAATCATATTACCATTTCCCCTCCTTGCAGGAGCCCACAGAGGGATGGATCTTGCCTGGTTGATACCTCTAAGGATGCTTAGATTGACTCCTTTTCTGTCACCCCCATCTCCTGGGTGTCAGATTCTAAACCCACCCAATGACAAGCCCAGATGGGCCCTTTCTTAATGAGACAAGACACTCGTGGAATACAAATGACGACTCCACATTAGGTTCTCTAGCAGCACTGGAGATGGAGGGAGAAGAGATAAGCAGAAGCCAGCTTTTCAGACTTTAGTTGCTAATGTCAATGGAAGGAATTTTAGGTAAAAGGAGAAAAGCAGGCTTAGTGTTTCTGCAGCTTAGCCTGAATAGTTTCCTTCCTAGCAGAGACAAACTGTAACATGTGGAAGCCCTTATATTGTATCACATGCCCTTGAAATGTTTTGCTTATGGAGTTTATTTATGATAATAACAGCACCCAATATTTATTGGGCACTATCTTCATGTCAAGCACTCCACATATGTTTATTTCACTTAATCTCTATAGCAATCCTTGAAGTATGTACTTGGATTAGCCCTTCTTTACAGACTAGGCATTTGAGGCACAGAAAGAGTGATTCATTTGCCTGAGGTCACATGGTAAGTGGGGGAGGCAACATTCAAACCCAGGATAGCCAACAGCAGATGACACACTCAACACTGGTGTGTTACACTGTTGCTAGAGGAGCAATCCAAGAGCAAGTAAGTATGGTGGTTCTCTGCCACTTACCAGCTAGCTGCATGATCTGGGGCCGCTTACTTAAGCTCTCAGCATGATGGTAGTGCCTACCTCATAGGGTCGCAGCAACAGTCAAACATTTAATATACATTATATACTTGGCAGCATGTTTTCAGAGTAAGAACCCATTACATGCTATTTATTTTTATAAACAACAACCCTTCCAGATTGGGCATTCTGTCTTAGTCCTCTTTAAATCTTTACACTTGATGTCATACAGTGCAAAGTGCATATAGTAGTCCTCCCTTATCCATGGGGAATGCATTCCAAAGTAGAGGCCTGAAACCTCAGATAGTGCTGCACTCTATGTATACTATACTTTTTTCTATACATATTTACCTATAATGAAGTTTAAATTACAAATTAGACACAGTAAGAGATTAAAAACAATAATGATAAAATAGAACAATTGCAGTAATATACTGTAATAAAAGTTATATGAATGTGCTTTCCCTCCTTCCCCCTCAAAAAAAAAAATCTTATTGTAGCTGGGCATGGCGGTGTATGTCTGTTATCCCAGCACTCAGAAAGTGGAGGCAGGAGAATTGTGAGTTGGAGGAAACCTGGGTTAAACCACAAGTTCAAGGCCAGCCTGAGCTACATAGCAAGACCCTGTCTCAAAAATTTAAGACCTGAGTAGGAAGCTCCATGGTAGAGCACTTGCCTAACATGTGCAAGGCCCTGGGTTTGATCCTCAGCAGTGAAAAAAAATCCTATTGTACTGTACTCACCCTTTTTCCTGTCATGATGTAAGGTGATATGCTGCCTGTGAGATGAGATGAAGTGAGGTGAATGACGAATGATGTACACATTGTAACGTAGTCACATCATGTCCTGGGAAGGAAGGAGAGGGATGGCTTGAGATTTCATGCTACTCAGAATCACACAAAATTTAAGCCTTATGAATTGTTTAGTTCTTGGGTTTTCATACACACACACACACACACACACACACACACACACACACACATACACATTGTGTGTGTGGTACTGGGGGTTGAACCCAGGGCCTCACACTTGTATGCTTTACAAGTGTTGGATCACTGAATTGCACCCTCAGCCCATTGTTTTTATTTTTTTGAGAAACGGTCTCGCTAAGTTTTACAGATTGCCTCTGGTCTCGAACTTGCGATCCTCCTGCCTCTGCCTCCCGAGCTGCTGGGAGTACAGGCATGTGCCACCGCATTTGGCTCCATTTAATATTTTCAGATCATGGTTGATCATGGGTAACTGAAACCACAGAAAATGGAACTGTGGATTGAGGGGGGGCAACTGTAGTAAAAACGAATTCGACATTACTGAAATAATTTTGGAGATTATTCTACAAGATGGTTATAGTAAAAACATTTTCATAGGTGCTTTATAATTTATAAAATCCTATCATTTAGTTTAGGTTGGTGCAAGATTGCTTTTGCATTAAAACATCAAGAAAATTTGACCCAGCAATTCCACTCTTAGGTATGTATATGCTCAAGAAAAATGAAAACATCTATCTGCACAAAAATTTGCTCATGATTATTCTTAGCAGCATTATTCATAATAGCCAAAGTATTGAAACCCAAATGTCCATCTAATGAAGAGGGAATAAACAAAATATAGTATAGCCATACACTGAAATCTTACCTGGCCATAAAAAGAGACAAAGTTCTGATATATACCATAATGTAGATGATCCTTGAAAACATTAAGCTAGGTAAAAGACCCAGTCACAAAAGGCAACATACTACCAGATTCCATTTATAAGAAATGCCCAGAATAGGCAAAACTATAGAGACAGAAAGTAGTTTAGTTGTTACCTATGGCTAGGTGGACTGGGATGTTAAGTGTATGAAGTTTCTTCTGGGGTGATAAAATGCTCTAAAACTGATTTTGGCATTGGTTATAAAATTCTTTGAATATATGGAAAGCCAGAATGTATGCTTTAAGTGAATGAATTGTAGTGTATGTGAGTTTTATCTCAGTAAAGCTGTTACAAAAAAAAATCAAGGAAGGGGTATGTCTGCACATCAGAAGCTCAATACCAATGAATGTGGCCATCTCACCAGACTGTATTCTGTTTATGCACAGATTCAGATAGACTTGGCTACCTGTACAGGACATATCCTCACCAAGGCAAACCAGTAGGGGATAAATAAACCATTCACTAATGGTTTCTCTTCTCTTCCAACCCAGCTGCCTCTCACAAGCTTCTTTTTAGTTTTGCCTCTTGACTGGCTGCACTGGGTAGGAAGAAAGGCTGGTAGTCTGGCCAAACTTGTGTAGAAATGTGAGGTATAAGATGAAGCCTGATTTTACTCAAAATTAAATGCAGGTTCCAAAGCTGGAAGTCAAGGCTGGAAGAGTCTACATAACAAATCTATTAATCATTTGCAAATCACTTCCCGCCCCACAATCTTGTCTCAAAAACAAATAAAGGCCCAAATGTTCCAGCATACTCACTGCATCTTTTGTTTTAACAATGTTTTTCAAAAACTTGAGCAATCACTAATGAAAGAGAGAGAAGTCAGGACTCTAATTAAGTTGCCCTAGTTAGGGAAGTTATAGAAGATTACCAAAAGGCTTCTAAAACTAATAGGCATTCACAAGTGAAAACAGAGTAGAAATTATGCTTGGAGTTCATGAGAGGAGCTATGGAGGTATGTAATTATGACTGAAATGGAAATATAATTTTATCATTTAGAAATCTTGTACTTTGCTCTACTTTTCACCAGCAGTGCTATATATAGGCATACTCACAAGGGAAATTCCTTAGGTAGAAGGCAAAAAAGAAAAATTACACTTTCTCTTGTCCTGATAACTGTTAGTACTACTAATTCAAGCCCATATAAATAAATATTTAATGATAGAGAAGATTTACCAATGATATGTGGGTTTTGTTAAATGATGACAGCTTGATTTGAGAGGTCAGGAAAAGGGTGTCACTTTGTAGGCCAGGCTGGCCTTGAACTAGAGATTTTCCTGCCTCAGCCTCCCCAGTGCTGGGATTATAGGAATGTGCCTCCACATGCAATCTGAGCTGATATTTTCTTCAGTGTTCTCAGAAACTCAAATGTTTTATCTTGTGACTCCTTGTGTCTACCCTATCAATTATATACTATTTTATTATTATTATTATAATTAGCATAATCACTATTATATTTTTCCAATGAAGGAAATAAGGCACAGAGAAAAGAAGTAACTTCCTCAGGATCACACACCTCATATAAATGATGACACTGAGGTTTTAAGCCCATCTGACTCCAGAGCCTTGTTTTTCATTATCCCTATTCTGTCTCCCAGGAAAATGATAGTTCTTAATTTACACTGGATGCTTCCATGTTAAGAGTTGAACATGTTAGAACATTGCATGGAAATATTATCACAGTCAATATCATTTCATTTATTTAGCGATGATTACCATTTTCTTGGCCTGGGATTTAGTTCAGTTGGTACAGCGCTGTGCTGCAGTCTCTGAGGACCAGAGTTCAATTCCCAGCACCGCAAAAACAGGAGAAGGGCCTGGCAATCCATTCCCAAGGCAATCCCGAAACAGTCAGCCATTGAAAACCCTATAAGAGTCACTATGAGTCGGATACCGACTTGATGGCACCCAACAACAACAACAACAACAACAATAACCACCACCATTTTCTTCGCCTGCAGCCATAGCACTGTGGCATCCAATCCCATCAGACTGCAGAAATTTATCAGAGTCGGGCCTGGTTAGTACTTGGATGGGAGACCACTTGGGAACACCAGGTGCTATAGGCTTGGGAGAAGGGCCTAGCAACCCATCCCCCCCAAAAAAAAAAAAAATCAGCCATTGAAAACCCTATGACTACCCGAGAAACAGTAGCAATACTGTTTAACCTGTTGGACATAAGGTCTCTATGAGCTGGACACCGAGTCGACGGCACCTAACAACAACAACCATTTTCTTAACTTCAAATGTGTGTTGGACACCTTTTGTATACAAGGCAGTATCCTTACCCAGCCACACTGGTGATCTACCTCAGGGATTTTGCACATGCTTTTCCCTGCTTGGAATACCCTGCCCTGCTCTCCTCTGCACTACATAGCTACTCAACCTTCGAATATCAACTTAAAAAACCACTTTTCCTAATCTCCCTTCCCCTCATCCCTCTTTTATACATATTCTCCTATCATCTTACACTTTTTTTGGTAGCTCCTTCCAAGTTTGTAATCAAATGAATAATCAGTTACTAAATGGCTATCTCCCCTGCTAGGTTACAGCGTCCACAAGGGCAGGACTGGCGTCTTCCTTGTTCACTATTGTTTCTCTGACAATTAGTAGAGAGAGGACCAAATGTTTGAACAGCAAATAAACAAATGAAAGAGACATCAGTTGTGCTCCTGTGTTGCTTACATTTTGTTGTGGTGGTTGTTAGCTGTCAACAAGTCAGGTCTGACTCACAGCGACCCTATGTACAAGAGAATGAAACACTCCCCAATTCTGTGCCAGGCACACATTCTTATTTACGTTTAAGCTCATCGTTGCAGACACTATGTCAATCCATCTAGTTGAGGGTTTTCCTTTTTTTGAATTGATCTGCCACTCTTGAAAACATTATGTCCTTCCCCAGGGATTGGTCCCTCTTAACAACATGTCCAAAATATACAGTCTAGCCATCCTTGCTTCCAAGGAGCGTTCTGGATGCACTTCCTCTAGGATAGATCTGTTGGTTATTTTGGCAGTCCATGGTATATTCAACATTCATTTCTACCACAATTCAAGAACATTACTTCTTCTCCTGTCTCCTTTATTCAATGTCCAGCTATCACAACCATATGATATGACTGAAAATACCATGGCATAATTCAGGGGCACCTTCATCTTCAATGTGACATCTTTACTTTTCAATACTTTAAAGAGATCTTTTGCCACAGCTTTTCCCAATGCAATGAGTCTTTTGATTTCTTGACTGTTGCTTTTGTGGGTGTTGATTGTAGAACCCAGGAAAGCAAAATCTTGGACAACCTCAACTTTTCTCCATTTATCAGGAAGTAGCTTACTGACTCATTTGTAACGATTTTTGTTTTCTTGATGTTGAATCACAATCCCTACTGAAGGCTATGTGCTTTGATCTTCATCAATAAATGTTTCAAATCCTCTGCACTTTCAGCAAGCGGAACTGTGTCATCTGCTTAATGCAAGTTGTTACTGAGTCTCCCTCCAATCATGCTGCCATGTTCTTCTGCATAAAGTTTAGTTTCTCAGAGTATTTCCTCAGCATAGAAATTGAAGAGGTATGGGTGCAGCCCTGATGCACATCTTTCTCGACTTGAAACCAAGCAGTGTTTCCTTGCTTTGTTCAAATGACTGTCTTTTGGTCCATGTATAGATTCTTCATGAATACAATTAGGTGCTCTGATATTCCCATTCTTTGCAGTGTTATCCATAATTTCTTATGACTCACACAGTCAAATGCCTTTGCATAGTTGATAAAGCATAGATAGACATTTTTCTGGTATTCTCTGCTTTCAGTTAATATCTATCTGACATCAGCAATGATGTCCCTGGTTCCATGCCCTCTTCGGAATCTGGCTTCATTTTCTGGTAGTTCCCTGTCCATATACTGCTGCAGTAGCATTTGGATGATATTTAATAAAATTTTGCTTGCATGTGATATGAATGATTTTGTTCAATAGTTTTCACATTTGATTGGATCCCCTTTCTTGGAAATAGGCACAAATATAGATCTCTTCCAGTCCATTGGTCAGATAGCTGCTTTCCAAATCTCTTTGCATAAGGTAGTTAGCACCTCTAGTGCTGCATATGTTTGTTGAAACATCTCTATTGGTATTCCATCAATTCCTGGAGCCTTGAGTTTCACCAATTCCTTCAAGGCAGCTTCCACTTTGTCCTTCATTGGTTCCTGATCATATACAACCTCTTAAAATGGTTGGCCATCCATCAATTATTTTTGGTATAATGACTCTGTGTATTCCATTATCTTTTGATGTTTCTTGAGATGTTTAATATTTTCCTGTAAAATCCTTCACTATTGCCACTTGAAGCTTGGATTTTTTCTTCAATTACTTAAGCTTCAGTAAAATGGAGTGCATCCTTCCCTTTTGGCTTTCTGTCTCCAGTTCTTGGCACTTGTCATTATAATATGTGATTTTGTCTTCTCGAGCTACCCTTTGAAATCTTCTGTTTAGTTCCTTAACTTCATCATGTCTTTCTTTTCCTTTAGCCACTGGACATTCAAGGGCAAGTTTCAGAGTTTCTTTTGATATGTAATTTGATTTTTTCTTTTTTTCCTGTCTTTTTAATAACCTTTTGCTTTCTTCATGAATGATGTCTTTGATGTCATGTCACAACTATTATGATCTATCATTAATGACTAATGCATTAAACCTATTCTTGAGGTGGTCTCTGAATTCACGTGGGATATACTCAAGGTCATACATTGGCTCTTGTGCACTTGTTCAAATTTTCTTCAGTTTCAGTTTGAAGCTGCATATGAGCAGTTGATCAACAATCAGAACCTGGTCTCATTTGGACATTTGATATTGAGCTTTTCCATTGTCTGTTTCCACAGATGCAGTCAGTTTGGTTCCTGTATGTTCCATCTGGTGAATTCACTGTGTATAGTTGCTGTTTATGTTGGTGAAAAAATGTATTTGCAATGAAAAGGTCATTGGTCTGACAAAATTCTGTCATGTGATCTCCAGCATGGTTTCTGTCACCAAGGCCATATTTTCCAACTACTGAGTCCTCCTCTTTGTTTCCTACTTTTGCATTCTAGTCACCAGTAATTGTCAGTAATCCTGATTGCATGTTTGATCTAGTTCAGATTGTAAAAGCTGATAAAAATATTCCCTATCTTCATTTGTGATCTTAGTGGTGGGTGTGTAAATTTGAATAATAATCATATTAATTGGCCTTCCTTGTAGGTGTATGGATATTATTCTGTCACTGACAGCATTGTGTTTCAGGACAGATCTTGAGATGTCTTTTTTGATGATGAATGTAATCCCATTTCTCTTTAAGTTGTCATTCCCGGCAGAGGAGGCTGCATGATTATCTGATAAAAAAAAAAATGGCCTATGCCGGTCCATTTTAGCTCACTGATGCCAAGAATGTTGATGTTTATGCACTCCATTTCCCTTTTGACAATTTCTAATTTTCCTAGATTTATACTATGTACACTCCATGTCCCAATTATTAATGGATGTTTATAGTTGTTCCTCCTTATTTTGAGTCATGCCACATCTACAAATGGAAGTCCCTGGGCCTTTACTACATTCCTGTCATTAAGGTAGACTCTAAGGAGGCAGCTCTTCCCCAGCAGTTTTTTGAGTGCCTTCCAACCTGAGGGGGTCTCATTTCCCAGCACTATATCTGACAGTGTTTCTCTGCTTTTTATAGGGTTTTCAATGGCTGATTGTTTCAGGCATGGACTGCCAGGTCCAATCCCTAGTCTGTCTTAGTCTGGAAGCTCAGCTGAAACCTGTCTACCATGGGTTATCCTGTTGGTATCTGTAATATCAGGAGCATAGCTTTCAGCATTATAGCAACACAGAAGCCCCCAGAATACAGCAAACTGACAGACATACGGGGGGGCTTGCATTTTATGAGTGTTATATACAAGCATTTATCTATGGGATCGGAGTTTGGTGGTTTAGGAGGAAAGAGTACTCATTTGAGACGGGGCTTATAAAGGCCATGACATTGGAGCAGGCCCCTAGAGGGTAGGCCAACATTTCAAATGGAGACCTCCAGGGCAAAGCACCAAGCCAGGTAAGCAGAATCCAGTAAATAAATTGCTGTAGTATACTATACTTATTTGTTGTTGTTGTTAGGTGCCATCAAGTCAGTGTCTGAGTCAAAGCAACACTATGTGCAACAGGTGAAACAGTATTGTTAGTGCTTCTCTGATATTCATAGGGTTTTCAATGGCTGATTGCTTTTTGGGAGTGGGTTGCTGGGTCCTCCTCCCAAGCCTACAGCACCTGGTATTCCCAGTACTAACCAGGCCTGACCCTGCTTAGCTTCCGACACCATAGTGGTATGAATGCAGGCCTGTACTTATTTAGAAAACAAAATCAGAAAACAATAAAACGGTCAATGTTGTTTTTCTTTCATAGGAAAGCACTTTCATAGACTGTCTTTTGAGCCCTAAATACAAATGGAATTGCTAAGCGTTAAGATAGCTGCCTTCATATATAGATGAAAATTATAGAGGCTGACATACAAAATATAACTTTGCCTTTGACTCAAATATCACTTCTCACTGCAAGGAACAGGAAAAGAGCCATGAATTTCTGAGAATGGGTGATGTGTGTCTCCTTTGTCCATCTGCCTCACACTGTTCCCTATTCCCAGTGAGAAGAGTGAGGTTGCAGAAATTTTTAGCTTAGTCCTGAAGAGTCTCTTAAAATCCAGTCCCTCACTTTTTAGCTCAAAATCAATAGAAGAAATCACACAAAGATCAATACTTTCAACTCCATAAAAATTAAAAAGTACTGTATGTCAAACCTTCATACCCAAATTAAAGGCAAACAGTAAATGAAGAGAAATATTCACCATGACTATGAGGACAAAATCCAATTTGGTTTAGTTCAACATGCACCAACTGTGCGTCCCCAGATAATGAGAACTATCAGGTATGGCGGAGAGTGGCTGCAAAGCTCAGAAGATAGTTTCTGTTCTCAGAGCTTGGCTGGGAGCACAGGACATGGACACTGACCAGTCCAATGTCCCTGTAAGTGGGAGAGATGTGTTAGATGCATAAAGTGCTCTAGATGAAGAAAAAAGGCACCTGAGTTGGCCTGGGTTTCAGGGAAGGCTTCCTGAAGAGAGGCCTTGAACTAATAAAAGTTGAACAGGAATTATGAAAGGCAACAAGGGGAGAGGAGGAGTGTATTTCATACAATGACAAAGACAAACAGAGGCACAGAGATGTGAAACACCTGGGTGTATGTAGGTTAGGGGTGGTTGCCAATTGTTTGGAGTTCTTGAATCGTGTGCAATACTAGTTATGATGGAGATTAGGCTGCTCAGCAAAACAAGGATGAATTCATAAGAGTTTTTACTCTATTCTATAGCTAACAGGCATCCATCAAAGGATCTAACAAAGCCCTGGACTGGAGGATTTCACAGAAAATCTTGCAAGGCAAGGAACTTGTTAGGATGAGGTACAGTCTAGGGTATAGTGGCTTTAGATTGGTGAGTGCAGGATGAGTTTTCATGGCATGCTCTTAGTTTAGACAACTTCATTGTTTAGTTGATTCACAGCTTCACATGTGTGAGTTGGTATTTCCTGGAACTAGCATCTATGCTCTTTTTTGCTTTGTCTTAGTGTTGTTTCTAATAGGCTCAGGGGCATATGTTTGGTCCCAGCACTGTTTAACGCAAGGACAGCAATATGTGGGTTTAAATGCAGAAACCTATCTAAGACTGTCTTGTTTCTGCATCTACCTTCTGGCCATGTCACCACATCCTCTTCATGGTGTTCTTGATTGAATAAAGCAGGCTTTTAAAACTGCATTTGAGAAATTATTGTCATCCAGGGATGATCTGATTTCTGAGGATGAACAGATTCTAGAGTTAGACAATAGCTATGGGTAGATGCTGATGTTTCTCATCCTCTGGAAGAGGGGTGCAGTTTTACAGATAGGGATTGAAGAAGAAAGGTAATCTGGAGGGACAGAGAGGAGTACTGACCTCAAGATGCAAGGAATACACCTTGGGAAAAACATAATGGGATTCTTGGAGAAAGTGTGGCATAATAAAAAACAGACTTGTTTTTTGTCCCCAATTCCTGGCAGAGCTCCTAAAACCCTCGGCATTTCCTGAGTAATTAGAGTGTCTTTTACTAATCAGCAGGTTCCCTTCAGCACACACCTGAATCTATGCTAATAAGGAAACTCAGGTTAGGGCCCCTAGATGGTTTCAGGATGCTGGCTGGTTACCAGAAAGCCCAAACAACTTGACACATGATTAGAGGGTGGGATGTCTCCATGACCCACTGTCCCCCCAACCCAGCCAGCCCCTCTCTAACCTCAGGGGATGTAGGGAGGCTGAAGATTGAGTTATAAAAACTCTTGGAGGATGGAGAGGCATGGAGCTGTGTCCCTCCCTGGTACCTTGCCCTATTCATCTCTTCCCTTTGGCTGTTCTTAAATTGTATCTTGCTAATAAACCAGTAACAGCAGGTAAAGTGCATTCCTGTGTTCTATGAGTTGTTCTAGCTGATTAGCAATCTGAGGAAGGAGTTGTGGGAACCCTGAATTCTTAGATAGTCAGTGAGAAGTACAGCTGTTAGCCTCGGACTTGTGACTGGTGCATGACATGGTAGGTGGCCGTCCTGTGGGACTGAATCCTTAACCTGTGGGGACCTCACTGATTCTGGATAGTCAATGTCAGAATTGAGTTGAATTGTTGGGTGCTCTGTTGGTGCTGTAGAAGCAGTGTTGGAAAAGACAGCACACATTTAGTGTTAGGGAAAAAGCACAGAGGAGTTTAGCTTTTATAGTTCTTTTCTCTTAGACTATCTGAACCATTTTTGATGTACTATTTAATAGGTTTCCTGCTTTATGGGGAGAATTTTTAGACATCTCAGCATGGAGTTTTGAAAATGAGGTGCTGAGAATTAGAGGTTTGAGCAGCAAAGGAAAATGTGGTCTTTGCCACATGATCTAGCTTCTGAGTGTGGCATGGTGGCATCAAAAGCAAGTCAACAGGATGGGAGAGGCAGGAGGAACAGTGCCACGTCCAAGCAGCTGCCACATGCAGGTCAAGAACAAACTCTGTTTCTTTCCCCATGTATGTTAGAAGAAGGGGACCCTTGAAGAGAGCACTGTGATACTTGGGATGCATTTTGTGTCACTGGGAAAAATACACAACTTGAAAACAGAGAACTTTTTTTGTTAAAAAAAAGTTATCCTAATTCCTTGCATATTTAATGCAGGCAGGCAAAAAGAACTAAATTAAAATAAGAAGAGCCTACAAGATCCTTAATTGATAAGGGAGGAAGAACTCATTTAGGTGGTGGCTGTCTTGAAAAATATGCATTGGAAAGTGTATAATCTAAGGTAGCGCGCAAAGCAAGAAAAACTAACCAAGGAAATAAGGAAGTAGTCAAGGAAAGTTCCATAAATTAAATCATAGTTTGAAAGGAAAAAGTCATGTTAATGCTCATTACCATATTTTAATTTCATGGTGATTAAAATTATAATGTAGCATGTATTAGCACTTAATTGATCTGCCAACATCAAGTATTTGCAAGTTTCTTTTTGTTCTCCCAAGTCATAAACTATCTATTCTCCACTGCATAATTTCAGAGGTGATTTTAAACCATAAATATTTCTCTTTATTAAAATTCTCAGGAAATTAGAACCTCAATTGCTATTTATTTATATCTCCTTTGGCAAGAGGCCAGGAAATTCATTTTCTTACATTTTGAATTCTACAAAATTAAAGCACTAAAGAATATTATCTATTAATCTTCATGCTTCCTTTTATGACAGTTTTACAATTTAATCACAATGTTCAGGGATCTGAGGAGGACAAGCTAAGATATGTTCCTTTAAAATTGGGTATTTTCCTTTGATAGGAAGTCTCCCCTTGTTCACGATGCAGACTCATTCCACTGCCAAGCCCTGGCCAGCCTTCCCAAGACAGGGCTGTCCCCCTGGTAACACCAGTTTCCAGAGATCTAGCAACAGTTGGGGTCTTTGTCACACTCAGGTGCTCCTACCTTACATTCACACATCGGATGAGATGATGTCCCCCTGCTGTCTTCAGGATGACCCTTTCTTGCAGTTGGCCCTGACCCCTCAGAATGAGGACCCTCCAAACTGATTTAGTGCATCCCTCATCAGGTATATCTGTGCCTAGCCGCCCTGGCTCTACTGGAGTAAATGGGACACATATGTCAATGTGGAGTCTCATGAGTCTCTTTAGATAAAAATAAATTTGGAAAGTTGTAAAATCTTCAAAGATAATACCTTCCTAATGATTCCTGCCTCCTTTGACACCCCACTGCACTAATTAATGGTCACTTGAATTGACCACCTGGCATAGCTCACTGTCAAAATCAAAAAGGACATACTTTCAAAAGTCAGAAGCTGTCTTTTGTGTTATAGAATCCTGGTCTGTGTATTCATCTGTGTGTGTGCATGTGTGTGTGTGCTTGCGTGTGTGCACTTGTGTGTGTGCTCATATTTATGGCAATTACAAAAGATGTAGTATCACAACCCTAAAATGTCAGTAGCCCCTTCTCTATACCTGCTTTTACCAATACCAAAATTCTTAAGCCTTAAAACAGTTATTATAATTAATTCTCATATTTAGCCAAAATTATTACACTAAGGATGGCCAAATATTTTAAGCCAACTATAAGTGAAGAATTGTTTTGTAAAGCCCTTTGTCATGGATTACCTGGAGATTTGAAAAAACAGGAGACAAGAGAAACAGCCTAATTATAACATTATTACAAGTTATGAGCAAAGAAATCTAATTTCAATGCTCAGCCTCCGTATGGATTTGATAATTTCCCACTAACACTTTTTATCTGGTTCCACTGTAATTTACTATTGAGTATATATAAAACTCATGCATGAAAACACATCATGGCTCTATTGCAGAGTTAAGGAATATTTGGTTGTGAGAAACAGAAACCCACTCAATGACACAATCTCAGAGAATTACTGGAAGCAGATAGAGGGTATCATTCAGATCCCAAGGTAGAACATGTGGCCAGAGGATCAGAATCAATTATAGTCAGGAACCAATGTTAAGGGATTGCACAGTCCCTCAATGCTTCCCTCTGTGGTCCAGCTCCAATGGGTCCATGAGGAGAGCCCAAACTCCTGCTCTATCTGGCTTTCAAGTTCTAGTATCTTGGATGCACTAATTGAGTCTTAAAGTCTCTTAGTTAGAGGGCAATGGTGGGGAGAATGAATATGGAATTTGTCACTGGCTAGCCAATAGACTAGATCTTCCTGATCAAGAGCCTCAGAACGTTAGGTGGGGAAGTTTTGTGTTGAAAAGCATCTCGATAATATTGACTAATGTCCCTGTAATAAGCAGTATCTCTGATTGGGATGGGAAGGTCTTGGGAACTTAATGGGGAAAGAGAACTAGGGTCTGAATTAAGGGATTCTACCATTTCACAAGGGCTGGGATTTAGCTCAGTTGGTAGAGCACTGCTCTGCAGTCGCTGAGGTCCCGAGTTCAATTCCCAGCACCACAAAAATGAGAGAAGGACCTGGCAATCCACTTCCAAGGCAATCCCAAAACAATCAGCCATTGAAAACCCTATGAGGGTCACTATGAGTCAGACATGACTCGACGGCACCTAACAACAACAACCATTTCACAAAGAGCCATTGGGAGGGGTACTTCATGAGAACTCATGGAAAAGTATGTTAGGGCCTGGAATTGGAAAAGGGAGCACACAAAAGACTATAGGGAGCAATTCTCACCTTGGGGTGAAGGTATTTACTGAACTATAGAGGATAATGTGAAATTCTGAAAAATGGGAAATGACCAACTCAAAGTCATAGAACAGGAGGAATGACTTTGGGAGGAGTAACTATTCTACCAAAAGAGAGACATACATCTTCTCACTCAATTCCTACAATAAACCCCCATGAGGTTGAAGATGGCTTAGTATAGTGATTATTCACCCAATCTCTGGAGTCTAAATGCCTGTGCTCAAACTCCAGTTCTGCCCCTTACTAGGTCTATAACTTTGGGCTAGTTACTTTTCTTTTCATGTCTAAATTTCTCATCTCCAAAATCTAAGGAAAGGTTTAGCTCCAGTTCAACTGTGGACTTTAACAAGATTGGAAAGGGAAGGGAGAGAGGTTGAAAGAAAGTCAGCTAACTTTTGCTGAGTAACTTATTAGTAGTCAAAGCACATATGTATTTATATCCCAGAAAATTCTCAAATCTTCAGATAAACAATGAAATCTTAGCTGAGTCTTTCCATTCCTCCAACAACTCTTCCCATCTTTCTCATTTTCTTATTTTATTTTATTTTATTTTATTTACTTTTTGCAATACTGGAGGTTGAACCCAGGGTCTTGCACTTCCATGCTTTGCAAGTGCTCTACCACTGAGCTGCATCCCCCACCTATTCTTTTTTTCTTTTTTGAGACAGGGTCTCTCTAAATTACACAGACTACCTCTGGTCTCATAGTTGCAATCCTCCTACCTCTGCCTCTTGAGTTACTGGGATTACAGGTGTGCACCACTGTGTCTGGCCCCCATCCTTCCTATTTTCTATTCCTTAGCCCCTGTGAATGTTCTGACACCATAGAGCTGATCATACCTCTACATTAGTAGGTTTGATGGCCCTTCATCATCTACAAGATCAAATCCTTACACTTGTGTTAGACACATATGGTCCTTCCCACACAGCCCTACTCTACTTTTATAGCCTCCCTATCCCTTCTTTCCATATTTTCCCGATGACAATGCTCTTTCATACCCTCATATGTATGGTTTTCACCTATAGTTCTCTTAGTCTTAATTGCCCTTTCTCTCCATCCCTCCCACACTGGCAAAAGTTTATCAGTTATTCAAGATCAAGGTCAAATATCTCTTTCAAATTCAAGATCTAGATCAAATATCTATGACTTCTCAGGGCTTTTAGTCACTCCCTCCCACTACTCAGATGTACTTCCATTATAGCACTTATTCCACTGTAGCACATTCATCCTTTCCTGGCTTCCTCAGTGCTTGTGAAGACCTATGGGGCAGGAGGTGCTAGGTATTTCCAAGGGCTATCACAGTTCCAGGTTCAGGGAAGGCTTCTAATCAATGCCTGGTAAATGAAGGTGATCACTGAAGTTTTCAAACACATAGTTGGTGTTAACTAGTATTTTGCAACGATTATATTTCACCTCCTCTAGTTGAAGTTTGTGCATGTTTAGACATAGAAGCAGCCTGCAGCTGTAGCCCCGTGGCATCTGATCCTGTCAGATCTCAGAAGCTAAGCAGGGTTGGGCCTCATTAGTACCCGGATGGGAGACCGCCTGGGAACACCAGAAGCTGTAGGCTTGGGAGAAGGACCTGGCAACCCCCTCCCAAAAATCAATCTGCCATTGAAAACCCTATGAAGAACAGAGAAGCACTGACAATAGTGTTTCCCCTGTTGTACAGAGGGTCGTTATGAGTCGGATACCGACTCGACGGTACCTAACAACAACAACAGACATAGAAGAAGAAAATATGGGATACTGCTGCTGTCAAAACAAACTTGGAAAATGACTTTCTTTCCTCATTTGTATTTCATGGCTAAGCAGCATAAGAATACATGTACAATGGCACTGAAAGCATGGAGCTTGCTCCCCAGGTGCCCAATGGCGGTCAGCTATGTAGACAATGGAATGTGCTCCACGTGCCATTCTAGCATAGAATCTTTCTCATTTGATGCACAGGCACTGGGTTAAATATTATTTTTAGTATATTCTACAATAAAATTATTACATTTCAGTAGATAGTATTTCTGTTTGGACACTTAAAATATTTTCAAATCCCACAGCATAACAATTTTTAAGGAAACAACCACTTACCTTTTTTTTTTTTTTTTTTTTTTTGCATTCCTTTCAAACACCTCTCTTCTGTCTTATATATTTGGAATCAGACCACATGGAAATATTCTTTTAAGAGTCTATAGAAGCTGGGTGCAGTGGTGCATGCCTGTAATCCCTGCAACGCGGGAGGCAAAGTCAGGAGGATTGTGAGTTTGAGACCAGAGACAGTCTGTGTAATTTAGAGAGACCCTGTCTCAAACAGTGAAAAAACGGGCTGGGGGTGCATCTCAGTGGTACAGTACTTACAAAGCATGCAAGTGTGAGGTCCTAGGTTCAACCCCCAGTACCACACACAAAAAAGGAGTCTATAGAAATATTTTCCCTTTCCTCTCATGGACTCCTACAAGAAAGGTACTAAAAGTAATAGCAAAATTCTTTGCATTTTGTGATATTTCTCCTTATGGAGTGATTCTTTCTCTATCATTTCTCCTGACCAGTTCTTATTGGAAGGAACAATGAGAATTATAATGCTTTTCTCACCTCATGGACATGAAATATATTTTCATATATTAAAATATCCACAGCCTGTCTGACTTTTGGAGTCCTATAATTTGACTTTTACCATGTTGGTAAACTTCTGGGCTATTAATCTAATTGTACTGTTAGCCCAAATATCTTTGCCCTAAAAATTGTAAAAATGGGGTTTGGGGACTTCTCATTTAACTTGTGTGGAACACTTCATAATAGCACTCAGAAGGCTTCAGGACAGCATTCAAATTTTCTTCACATGCTCACATGTAGTAAGTGCTACTCATATAATAAATAACCATAACCAATATGAATATAACATAACCAATATGAAAGGGTCCCAGATGTTATACAAGTGGGGCTTTCATGGCTGGGACCTGGGAAATGCCTACAGTTGTCTAATTGTTGAACTTTGTAGGCAACATAAAAGATAAAATTCAATTCATAGGGTTGTTAAAAGAATAAACTGGATGATGCATAATGACAATGAAGGGTTCCTCAGAGTTCTGTCTTTATCACTTGGCTTGATCTGAACTAGCCCTAGCTGACCTCATCCACTTCGAAGTGTGTGTGTGTGTGTGTGTGTGTGTGTGTGTGTGTGTGTGTGTGTATCTGAAACATGTTCAGTTCAGATTTCACTTATGAGTTTCAGGACCACACACAATTGTTTTCCTGGACACTACACAGCCACTTTGAACACCATCTCTGCAAAGATAAACTCACCTTTGGCTTTTCCAAATCAGCCTTTCTTCCTACATCTCTAATTTGATAAATGGTACCACTATCCACCTGGTTTATTGACTATGCAAAAGCATTTGACTGTGTGGATCACAACAAAATATGAATAATATTGCGAAGAATGGGAATACCAGAACACTTAATTATACTCACGAGGAATCTGTACATGGACCAGGAGGTAGTCATTCAAATAGAACAAGGAAACATTGCCTGGTTTAAAGTCAGGAAAGGTGTGTGTCAGGGCCATATCCTTTCACCATACCTCTCCAATCTCTATGCTGGACAAATAATCCAAGAAACTGGACTTTATGAAGAAGAATATGGCATCAGGATTGGAGGAAGACTCATTAACAACCTGCATTATGCAGATGACACAATTCTGCTTACAGAAAGTGAAGAGGATTTGAAACATTTACTGATGAAGATCAAAGAATACAGCCATTAGTATAGACTGCACCTCAACATCAAGAAAACAAAAATCCTTACAACTGGGTCAGTAAGCAACTTCATGATAAATGGAGAAAAGATGGAGGGTGTCTAAGATTTTTGTTTTACCTGGTTTTACAATCAACATGCAAGGAAGCAGCAGCCAGGAAATCAAACGACACATTGCATCGGGTAAAACTGTTGCAAAAGACCTCTTTACAGTGCTGAAAAGTAAAGATGTCACATTGAAGACTGTGCCTGACTCATGCCATAGTATTTTCAGTTACATTATATGGTTGTGAAAGCTGGACATTGAATAAGGGAGACAGGAGAAGAATTGATGTTTTTGAATTATGGTGCTGGAGAAATATATTGAATATACCATGGACTGACAAAAGAACCAAAAGATCTGTCCTAGAAGAAGTACAACCAAAGTGCTCTTTGGAAGCAAGGATGGTTAGTCTGTGTCTTATGCTACTTTGGACGTGTTGTCAAGAGGGACCAATCCCTGGAGAACACCATGTTTGTGAGAATGTCAGGTCAATGAAAAAAAGGAAATTACTAAACTAGATGGATTGATACAGTTGCTGCAACAATGAGCTTAACTATAAAAAGGATTGTGTGCATGGCACAGTATTGGGGAATGTTTCATTCTGTTTTACATAGGGTCACTAGGAGATGGATCCAACTTAATGGGACCTAACAACAACAATCCACCTGGTGTCCAAGGCAGAAACCTAGACATCCTCAATTCCCTTCTCACTCTTGCTCACCCTCATTTCCCATCAATCACCAAGGCTTGATGCTTCTTTATCCAAACATAGTTGGAATCTGCCTCCTTTTCTCTACTTTTCCCTTTCATTGGTTAAGGCTATGCTTCTCATTCACCTGAACTGCTGTAGCAGCCTCTTTAGGGCTGCCGGCCTCCAGTGCAGTCCCTCAATTCAGTCTATGTTGCAGCCAGGGTTCTCTCCCTACAGCTCACATCATCTCTGCTTGAAGCCTTTCCATGGCCCTCTCATTTTCTTCTGGACAAGGTCCATGCTCCTTAGCCTCCTCGTTCTGGTACTTCTAGTCTCTTCTTTTTCCATTCCCAGTCACATTATACTTTTCAGCCATGCTGAGCACCTTGTAGTTTCTCAAACACCTCTCCTTCTCATGCCTTTAATTATTTATTTTGTACGGAGCTGGCAAGGGCAAAACAAGGGGATACTAAACCACAAAGACAGGCAATTGCAGGATTTCTCCTCTGACTCTTTTTTATAGTGAGGTATTTTCATTTATCTCTCCCTTGACTCCAGGCCTGTCTTTCCAATTGTCCTCTAGACATCTTCATTTGGATGACTAATAGACATCTCAAATTTAACTATGACCAAAACTTACCTCCTTTGTCAATGAATCCCACCATTCTCCTTAACTCTTACCACAACCCACATACTAGATATTTTATTTTTTTATTTAGTTTACTGTCTTTCCCTCTAGAAGATAAGCTCCAATAGGTGGAGTAATAATTCTTTTCTTTCTTTCTTTCTTTCTTTCTTTCTTTCTTTCTTCCTCTTTCTTTCCCTTTTCCTTCCTTTCTTCCTTCCTCCCTTCCCTTCTTCCTTCTTTCTTTTTTTCCAATGATGAATTCCCAGAGCCTAGTACAGTTCCTGACACATAAGATACACTCAATAAGTGTTCATTGGATGAATAAATATTCTTATATTAATGGAATGAAGAGGTACTGAAACTTACCCAGAACTCCCTAGGTCTGGATAGCCAAGAGGCAGTAGAAAGACCATAGATTACATCAGGTAAACTGGTTTAGTTGTGCCCCTAGGTTAACACATTTAATCTCTTTGAGAAATTTTTCTCATTTGACAAAATGAAAATAAGATAGTTTACAAGATGGTGTGGGTTGATTTATATAATTGGCTTTAACCATACCATGGCTGGTGCTCAATAAATATTATTCTCTTCCCATCTGCTGGTTTGAAAAAACTAACTGGAAGCTTTAAAAATTTGACAATGTTATCAAGCCTTTTCCAAAGCAGACCTCAAATACAACAACTCAAGAATCAACCTATGTTCTATCAGTTCATTTTATTAAAAGTGGTACAGCTCCTACAGGGAGGTTCAGGGTTTAGTGTAAGGGTCAACTGAAAAGCATATTCTCATGAACAGTTGCTCAGGGCATGGTCTTGAGAGGAATTAGGGGCATGAATTCTCCTTCCCATCTATTTCTTCCAACTCAGTGGGAAGCGTTTATCTGAGATATTATTTGTTGAGCCTGGAGTACTGTGACTTGTCCTCTTGTGTCATGCCTAGTAGATGTGCACTCACTTATAAAGTCTCTGCTGCAGCATGGCCAGCTGTCTTTCAAGGGGGTTGGAACGAGAAGGGAGTTGACATCAAAGAACTGGCCCATGCTAGATGCCCAAAGTTTCTGGTGAAATGAAATGAAAATGCAGATTTGCCCAATGTTTATGGCAAAATAAAGATACTAATGTGAACTTGTTCAGATATATTATGATGGTGATGTTTGCAGACACACTGCAAGGGCACAGATGTTTCTTGGCATTTCCATGACTCGATGGAACTGTGCATACTGAGCATGTAAGACACAGCATGTAAGAATCACAGATTAATAGAGTTAATGAAATTTTAGTTATCCTTCATCTTCAAGATGATGAAAATGAAGCACAGAGAAATGAAACGATCTGCCGAGGATCACGTGCTAATTAATATGCAACAGAAAACAACTCAAATCCTAATGTTTGGAGTCACAGGCATAAGCCCTTTCTACCACAGTAGGTCCAAAGCAAGCAAAGACAGGCCTTACAGAGGCTAAGTGACTTCAGTTTTCAATGAAATTTGAAAGATTTTCTCTGTAGTCAGATTAAAATGACCTAAAACAGGTCAGCACTTCATAAGCAAGATAATGTACATGAAAGTGTACTGTAAATTATAAAATATCACCTGAATCTTAGGTCAATAGCTGATTAAATCAGTGAGGTTAAAAAAAATGATCTGACCAGATGGATGAAGGTGTTCAGTATTAAATGTCACGTTTTAATGGCTACCAAACACATCAAAGTGATTTCACCTGCTTTGTCAGCTGTTCCACTGATTCTTTGTTCCTGAGCCCGGAAGAAGTAACACATTGTTCACAAATTTGTACAAGGAAAATGTGCAGGAAAATTAGTTTGTATATGGAATTTCTTTTCCATATTTTTAATTATAAAATTTTTTAATTATAAAAAGAAAATATAAATATGTCACTAGAGAATACTGGGAAAGTATAGCAAAATATAAAAGAAAAAATACAAATTACCTACAAAACTACCCCTGAAAAGGGTGGGGCTATAGCTCAGTGGAAGAGAGCTTTCCTAGCATACTTGAAGCCCTGGGTTTGACCCCTGACACTGCAAAACAAACAAACAAATTACCCCTGGAAACAAATGCTGTTAAAATTTTGATGTATTTTGGTGCATTTTTTCTAAAAGACTAAAACCTGTAAGTATATATCAGTTTAAAATGTCACATGTCCAAACAACATTATTTGGTGACTATTCTTTTCCTTTAGTCTTTCAGATTATAATTGGTTATATATTATTTTCAGTGGCATCATATGGTTGTGAAAGCTGGACATTGAACAAGAGAGACAGAAAAAGAATTGATGCTTTTGAATTGTGGTGCTGGAGACGTCTATTGAATATACCATGGACTGCCAAAAGAACCAACAGATCTGTCCTAGAAGAAGTACAACCAGAGTGCTCCTTGGAAGCAAAAATGGCCAAACTGCGTCTTAC